>JAVYIG010013046.1:0-49663 GCA_035222895.1 Strongylocentrotus droebachiensis | reverse complement strand
GCTTTGTATTTTGGTGTTATTGTATTTATTAACGTTTATTTACTTCTCGACATTACAATATGAAACACAATGTATACAGTGCGTCCCCCTAAAACGAAACCGAGAATTATCGATGTTTTATCATAACTTAATCACAATTATAATTGATAAATGATACATATTTGTAAAGCTTAGATCCTCCTCTTTCATTTGACGCAACTCATATAATGCATATTTCACGCATGAGTGATTCAAATGAATTTGAAGAGAGGAAACCAAAAGACATTTGGCGGACAGTATTTGAATTTCAAAGAGAAAATCACATTTCTCAAAAGTTGAGTTTCTGCTCTTTCATATGACACCTCAATCAGGAAAAATGAGCTAGGAATAACAAAGTTATGTTTGTTTTAAGTAGTGCTTGCATTTCCATTATTTTACTAAACGATTTCGTTTTCACTGGCTGCCTGCCATAGCAACAAGCAGAATTTAAAAAATACTTAACTCCGTTTCGTTGACAATCAGCCATGCATGAACTCTTTCGTCTATGGAAGCAGGCGAAAGCATAGCTTGAGTCGGGAATGCCCATAATAATTTAACACAGTTACTGAGAGAACATTATACATATTATTATGAAAATAACATATTATATGACACAACGTTGATAGAAAATAACATCTAGTAAATGGAAGGAAAAAAATGAGAAGAGAATTAAGTATATGAAAGAAAGATAACTCAATAGGGCTGTACATTGTGTCTGTGATTACATCATATAAATGACTAAGTACTTCAATTCTTAAAAAAGACAGCGGTTACATATCATTAAAAACGAGCAAAGTCAACAGACAAAAAGCAGCTTCATCCGACAACATTGTCCTGGGGAATATACATTAGATTTATTAAGTACAAATTTGTCATGGAAATACTGGGATATTGTTTTGCGAATCCTGTGAGAAGGTTACGATAATTTTTGTAATCATGAGCATTTTGGTCTGATGGGCTACGTTAATACATTTTGTATAATTTATTCTTATGTCGGATCGACTGTAACAGTCCATTCGTCATCCAAAATTTTATTTTTGTTTAATTTTGTTTAAATACAATTGGAAAATGCTTATCATACAATGCACGAAACTTATTTTGAAAAATATAATAGCTATCATCTGGATCTTCTGCAGCATAGACATCCCTCCAGTCGACTTCGTGCAAATTCCTAATTAAGGCCTCAATATTTCTCTGATTTATAATTCTGTGACCGATGTTTACTTTCGATGATGTTACATTGGCAACATTTAGCTTTGAAATGGTAAAGACATGCAAGTGATCGGATACATCACCATACAATAGACCAGTATCATGAAAAGATAGTAACTTATTTGAAAGTATATTATCTATTAAAGTGGTGGATTACTTCGTAATTAGTTTAGGTTTGTCGATTAAAGGGTAGCATGAGTTACTGGATTTTATATCGATCACGTTTTTTTTACCGAGTGGACATGTTGTAATAAATCAATATTATAATCACCCATTACATAACACATTTTGTTGTCGCTAGTTATTTTGTTGAGCACAATCTCCAGTGCTTCAGAAAAAAATTCAGTCTGAGTATTTAGGGGCTTGTATACCACACCAACTATAATATTCTTTCTCTTTTCTTAAACTATTTATATAAATATGGAGTCACATATTTCTGAATCAAACGTCAGGTCATCTCTTTGGAAATAATTATGTTAATCCGCTACATGCATTCCAACACCCCGCCACGACCATGGTTTCTGTTCTCATAGATAAAAGTATATTCATCAATATTTGTTGAAAGACTATCGTCTGTTAACCAAGTCACACTCCCTGCCTGTCAGTCTTTCTCTTTTCTACATTATTTCCTGTTAATTCAACTTTGATCTAATCCAATTAATACAGTGACAGTATATATCCATCCGATATTTAAAGATTTCATTATCAAGCAACTAGCGAATCTCACGTCAACAACTAAAAATGATCGATAATGTATTCTCACATTTATTTTGACTTTTGATTTACGCCGGGAAATCGTGACGTCATACACTATTCACTTTTTATTATTCAGGCATAAGCTCTTATTTATCAATTACATTTGCATTTCTTTGAAAATGCGTTCCTAATGATGTAACTTAATTACTGCACAGGGCCAATGGTCATATATCGTCTCAATCTATCTTCCCCAGATCCATGATGATCAAGGAGACACAATTTAATCTTGACATATGGACAGATCATAATGGGAGAAGCATTTTATAAAATAATATATCGTGTTATGCATTTTTCATACGTATCACCTAATTCGTCTAAGTGACCAATTAAAGTCTAGTATTTATTTTGTTTCTGTATGGAAGAATTTATTATTATTCTTCCATAAACTTGTTCGCAGGATATCTCAATGATGGATCAAGCCATTGTCATGAAACTTGGCTTGAAGATAGATCTTAGTCCAACTTAGAACTGCCTGATTTTAACGCACTGGCCAAAATTGCAAATTTCCAATGCGCTGGCCGTGCGTTCCCCATGCGTCCCCTCTGTGTGACCGGGCCTTTACAGCGACGCCAGTTCATCGTGACGTCATCATGACGTCATTATGTGAAATGTCATTAATGGTCGTACCTCAGCCATGCAATATCAATTTCAATTCAAATTTGGCATAAATCATGCTCAGGTCATGCGTCAGAATTTTAGCCCACGCACATGCGCCTTCCCTTTCAAACGTGAGCGTATGCGCGCGTCAAAAAGAAATAAGAATTTAAAGTGCTTAAAACCCCAAACCAAGTAATTTTCTATACATGTCAGACAATTTTAAGCGTTCAAAAATTTCCGCTCGTACGGGTTGGTGCGCGCGTATTTGCGCGCATAACGTACGTGGAACGGAGAAATTCCTTTTTATTTTGCATTTGTTTTAATTCCTGATACTTTCCTCAACAATCCCTGTAAATTTCAGTCAATTTTGACACATAATGATTGAATAAGCGGGCGTCAAAGATAACAACACGCGCGCGCACACATTTGCAATTTAAAACAAAAACATGCCGATGTTTAATTGGTCATAACTTCTATAAGTGCCCGGATAATCAAATTTCTTTTAATAAATGGATTAAGCATGAGTCGTATATATTATTCCATACATCTTTTTGGCTTCTTGGATTTTCCGACATCATCATATTGCTCGTTCAACTTTTAATGTTAATAGATTTTAATTGATTAAGTAATTAATGACAATGCACGTTGGACCATAAATCGTTCATCTTTATTCGAATTTCTCCAAAAAATGTATTTTGCTGTTGCTGAGGTTATTTTTTAAATTACTTGTGACATTTATTTTCCATTTTGATGACGGGATCATAACGAAATTTGTGGTCAAAGACGACGAGTCCAAATCAAACTTCAGTTTGTACATGCACTTGTGATGACGATCGAGCTAAAGTGATCGCAGTAAAATTTTAAACGTCCCACAGAAGTCTGCCGTCACTATAAACGCGTCTTAGATTGGTCTTCAAGTGAGCTTGTCTTTTTTATTGTCTTACCGCTGGAGACTAGGAGATGTCTTTTTTCTAACCGCTTTTGATTCTTTTTGTTATGCCTCAAATTTGTCAGATGAAAATTAGATAAAATGACCCTTCGAAGGTCTGATCTTAAATTTATCGACCTTTGATACTCCAGACCTACAGGCAAACGATTTAGATGACATATTGTATGATCCCACGGGCAGTGGAAACTACCTCGCACTTTTGGTCATCTTAACGTGTATTCTTCGCTCAAGGCCCCAATTCAATTCCAAATTTCTAACGTTATTTAAATTACGCGAGGGTTTGTATCTTTCTACAAAATACACGATAAACAATTAGCCAAAAATAACTTCGATTCATGATTAGCTGAATGAATTTGAGGACCCCAAGGAAGAACAGTAGTGTTCTATAAACACTGCTGAATTGGGCTATCCACCGATTTTTGTCTATGTACATGTATACATATTTTACTTTGTATATTTTACTATGTATACAATTTTTATCTGATTTCGGAAATAAAAACAACAACAACAACAACAAATGCGGGTATTATTCGATGGTCCAAAGTTTGTAAAAACGACTTTGAATTAAAGGAGACAAAAATCTTTTCTCAAAGTTTGTTCGTTGATGCAGGGAAGCAGGGTGCGATCCAGCCGGGGGTGATTTTCAACAACATGAAGCAAATAGTAAGCATCTAAAAACTTCAGATGCCTGTTTGATTAGATTTAAATTTGAGTGTATGCCTCAATCATATATAAAGAATATAACCACTAATTTCACTGAAACGATTCTCCTCCTCCCCGTTCTTCTTCATCTTCTACTTCCTAGTAGTAGTAGTTAGAGTAGTAATAGCAGCAGTATCATAATAATCATTGTTATATTTATAATTATAGTAAATATCGTAATTATAATCATTATTATAAAGCTTATTTGTTATTATCATTCTTATAGTTATTTGTATGCTTCTTCTTCTGATCATAATTATCGTATACACAATACGTCATGTGCCAAGAATTTATTGGTATGATACATCCAAGATGTCTACCAAAACTGTCAATTCGTTGCTGAAATAATCAAGCCAAAAGAAGAAACATTAGAATTTCTATTTTAAATTGAAATAAATTATATAGGAGTAATAAATAGAGAATACAATCATGATTTGGAACTAGGGGATTAACATGGACATATTGCACTTGCTTACATGACCACATTATATCTTATTCATTCTACCTCCAATGTTTTCAGACTGTTTTCAAAACAATATCATGTTTGTCGATCATAGTTCTATGTAGCTTGATGTCTCATGGTAATTTAATCAATCTAAGCAACATTTCTGAATTTTAGCGACAATCGTTCGCCATTGCTGCTCTTTAATACTATTATGACGTGCAGTAACAAATTGAAATTTCAGAACTCATGATAAATTCGTTTAACAGTTGATTCTACTTGGTTGATTCTATTGTTAAGATTATATAGCAGAACGAGATAGAAATTGACATTCTCATGGCTAACGACTTTGCGTTCGTAGTTGTTCATCGTCTCTACAATGCTATTTGAACAATATTTGGTGACAAAAGACGGCATTTCTATGTAGCTTCAAAAACCATCAAATAACAAAAACATGGCACATAAAAGATCCTCAGTACTTGGTCTGATTTAAAGAAAACTTAATTTGAACCCGGCCATATTCTGTCTCTCGCTCTCTCTCTCGCTTTCGTTTGTCATTGCCTTCATTTTTCCTCGCTTACTTCATTCTTACCACGGAATATGTAATGTGTATGTGTAAGCCTCATTATGTTAATTAGGGTCAATGGTCAAATTGTCTCAATATATCTTACATACATCCATAATGATCAAGGCTAAACAGTAGAAACTTGACATATGGATGGATCATAATGGGAGAAGCATTTTATATAACAATATGAAATCGTGAAAATTCATTCTTCATTATGTAAATCATTAGCATACGTATCACCTAATTCGTCAAAGTGACGAATTAAAGTCTAGTTATTATTCGACAACCCACCCCCCCCCCCGAAGACAATAACCCCTGGAGGACAACTACCCCCAATGACAATCATCCCCGAGGAATTTATAAGACTGTGACGTATAACGCAAGCTTCTCTCCAAATTGCTATTTACAGAAAATTGCATAAACCTTCATTTTCTTTGTTATTTATGAAGTTCATTTCAGTCTTTTCAAATTATTCAATTCGATATGGGGGGGGGGGGGAGGGTAGAGGTTGCCCAATTCCCCTGTAGTTTTGCTATCGAGTAAAGAACAGAAATTACATTTCTTAGAAATTAAACAATATATTGCGTGCAGATGAGTACGCGTTACAGCCTCTCTCACCATCGATGGCACAACAAAGAAATTAGGATGTAAGATTTCCTTTATGCATCCTCTGTAACTTTTTCATCAGCTGATCTTGTATTTGTCTTTGTTTGTATAATGTGCCCTCATCCATGCCGTAATCCATAATTAAGGTTTTCTTCACGTTATTTATTCATTTCTGTTGAAGTATAATATGTTTTCGTGTACGTTAAATTATTTTGAAATAGAAATTGCCTTAAGTTATATGAACGGTGCCATGTCAAAAGAAAATAATTATCCGCTCTCTGGTAATTCATCTCATTTGATTTTGTAACTCCAGCACGGCGTTTTTCAACTGGGGTGCCGCAAGAGAATGATTAGGAAAACGTTGATTTTGTAATAAAAAAAATCAAATACCAGAAACGGTTAAAATATGTAATTACAAGACAAAACTAGATTTGTAATACTTGTTTGGAACAAGTATAGGTGGGCTGATCCAACTAAAATTTGAGACAAAATCAAGGGCACATTTGAGATAGCTAATTGTCTCAGCTTCATCCTACTCAAAGTTCAGCGTAAACGAAGCTAAAACGACGGAGATATTGCTCGCGAAAGACGGGAATGTAGAATCAAGTTTTGAGAAAAAGTCATGTCCCATAGAGAATACACGCAAAATGTGAAAAATTGACATGCCTCCTTTAATCGCAAAAATACTTTATGATGCCTTTGTCAAAATGAAGGATAATAGCAACTGCATTTGTAGAAAATTGTATATTCTATAATATAGCAAAATTTGGGAGAACATAGAGCACAAATAAGCTAGGTAGTGCTCGAAGATTAATGTCATGTAGATCCATAAATATGCTGACGTCATAATATGCAAATTCGTATTTTGAGTTACAAGGTTAATATGATGATGACACTATATACTTAATGGCCAAATGAGACATGAAATCACATCTCCGACTCGTACTCTATCCGAATATGAAGAAAAAATTGAGGGTTCCCGTCCATCCCGAAGAGCCCTTAGGGTTTTGTATAGGCATGTTGTTGCCCTTAAATGCTATGTATTACAAGAGCTCGCGCGCACGCACGTTTATCTTGAACGGACGCTCATTCCCTTATTAATGATCATAAAGAGATAAACATGGTATCAAATTGTCAGGAAAAACATGAGAAATACTGTGTTAAACAAAATCTTGGAGGAATTATTTTGCGTTCGGCCGTGACAAACGAAAACACGCGCGCATGCGCGTGTGCGCGTTTCTTTATTTTCTTTATGAAATGCTATTGCTAATAATGGCGTACGCGCGCGTTTTTTGACCTGAAATTGACTGGAATGATATTGACCTTGATCCTGGTAAATATGAATGAGAAATGTCTTTCCGTTATGAAGATATGATCATGAGTTGATTTTCACAAAATGGCGCCTAGATTACGTCATTAGTCAAGGTCAAGGTTGAAAACCTTATTGTGCTCTTTCCATATAGGTATACATATGTGTGCCAAATTTCAAGGCATTTGATTGAGCCATTTTCAAGTTATCGTGCTCACAAAAAAAAAGCTCTAACGAAAACATAAGGTGATCTGTATTATATACAGGCCACCTGACTAGATTTGTAATACTTGTTTGGAACAAGTATAGGTGGGCTGATCCAACAATAAATTGAGACAAAATAAAGGGTACATTTGAGAAATCTTATTGTCTCAGCTTCAACATACTAGAAGTTCAGCGTAATCAAAGCTAAAACGACGTAGATATTGCTTGCGAAAGACGGGAATGTAGAATCCAGTTTTGAGAAAAAGTCATGTCCCTTAGAGAATACACGCAAAATGTAAAAAATTGACATGCCTCCTTTAATCGCAAAAAAATACGCCATGATGCCTTTGCCAAAATGAAGAATCGTAGTAACGGCATTTTAAAGCATTGTCTCAGCTAAAACATATTAAAATTTGGAAGAAAATTGATCAATATTAACAGAGATACAATCAATTTTCCAAAAATATGATGACGACATAATATGCAAATTGAAACTTTGAGTTTGGAGGCCATTATGATGACGTCATGAGTTAATTGAGGGTCAAATGAGACATGAAATCATGTCTCCAATTTATATTCTATCACAATATGGAAAAAGAATTATGGTCACCTTGCATCCTAAAGAGTTACAATGGATTTTGTGTAGGCATGTTTTTGTCCATATATGCTATGTAATACAAGAGCTCGCACGCACAGAAATTTATGTTAAACGGACGATCATTCCGTTATTAAGAAAGAGACAAACATGGTATCAATTTGTTTGTAAAAATATGTGGAATATCATGAAAGAAAAAAATGGCGATTCTATGTTGTGTAATAGTTTTACGCGCTAAAACGCGCGTGCATGCACTTATGAGCGACTTTTTAAAAAATGCTTAAAATGGCCTAAAACGTATGCAAAATAATATTGACACCATTTTGAGCATTTTGAAATTTTGCGCGAGCACCGACGCGCGGACGTACGCGTACTCGCGCGTTTTTTTACATGAAATTGACGGACGGATATTGACCTTAATCATGATAAATATGAATGAGAAATGTCTTTCCGTTATGAAGATATGATCATGAATTGATTTTCCGAAAATTTTACAAAATGGCGCCTAGATGACGTCATCAGTAAAGATCAATGTTGAAAACATTATTGTGCTTTGTACATATGCCTATACATGTGTGTGCCAAATCTGAAGGTATTTGATTGAGCCATTTTCAAGTAATCGTGCTTACAAAAAAAGTGGTTAGATGTAAGAAAATTAAACTAGATTTGTAATACTTGTTTGGAACAAGTATAGGTGGGCTGGTCTAACTAGAATTTGAGACAAAATAAAGGGGACATTTGAGATAGCTTATTGTCTCAGCTACAACATACTCAAAGTTCAGCGTAAACGAAACTAAAACGACGGAGATATTGCTCGCGAAAGACGGGAATGTAGAATCCAGTTTTGAGAAAAAATCATGTCCTATTGAGAATACACGCAAAATGTGAAAAATTGACATGCCTCCTTTAATCGCTAAAATACGCCATGATGCTTTTGTCAAAATGAAAAATTGTGACCACTACATTTGTAGAAAATTGTCTCAGCTAGAACATATCAAAATTTAGAAAAAACAATCCATCAATATTTACAGAGATACAATCAATTTTCCAAAAATATCCTGATGTCATAATATGCAAATTGAAATTATGAGTTCGGAGGCCATTATGATGACGTCATAAGAGGATTGAGGGTCAAATGAGACATGAAATAATATCTCCAATTTATATACTATCACAATATGAAAAAAGAATTGGGGTCACCTTGCATCCTTAAGAGCTACAATGGATTATGTATAGGCTTGTTTTTGCCCATATATGCTATGTATTACAAGAGCTCGCGCGCACGGAAATTTATGTTAAACGGTCGATCATTCCGTTATTAATAGTCATAAAGAGACAAACATGGTATCAATTTGTTTGTAAAAATATCTGGAATATCATGAAAGAAAAAAAATGGCGATTCTATGTTGTGTAATAGTTTAACGCGCGAAAACGCGCACGCATGCTCGTGTGCGCGGTCTTTTATAAAATGCTTAGAATGGCCTAAAACGTATGTAAAATAATTTTGAGACGTTTTTGAGCATTTTAAAATTTTGCGCGCGCATTGACGCGCGGACGTACGCGCGCGCGCGCGCGTTGAGAGAGAGGAAGAGAGAACGAGAGAGGGTAGCCTATGGCCCGGGTTCAAATTCAGTTCTCTTTAATTTATTTGACCCAGTACTGATGATCATAATTTTATCTACCATGTGATTGCCATGTGTACGCCACACCGAATAGCACTAGCTCACCTTTTTTTTTATTGTTGTCAAGAACTTATTGGCATGCAGCCAATAGATTTTCATCATGTGTTTGATCTTGTATTGAAAAAAAGATCAAACACGTCATCATAATCTACAGAGTGCAACCAAAAATTTCTTAACAACGATTGAATTTTTTTCAGGAAGCCTAACACTAAAAGCTGTTTTTGATTCAAAGAGCATCGTAGAGACGATGAACAAATAAGAATAATAATACATTCACTTCTATTTTCCCCGCCAAATAATCCGAACAAAAGATCCATCCGAGGGTAATCAACTGTTAAACTAATTTATCATGAGTCCTTGAAAAATTAATTAATACTGCTTGTCAAATATTATTGAAGAACAGCAAAGGCGAACACGATTGTCGCTACAATTCAGAAATCATTGCTTGCATTGCTTTTCTCTCAAAATTACCGTGAGATATCAAGCTACATAGAACTATGATCGACAAAAAAGACATTGTCTTGAAAACAGTCAGAAACATTAGAACTTGAATGAATAAAACATAATGCAAATGAATAAGACTAGAATGAATAGGACACAAGTTCATTTTTACCATTTAAATCATCCAGTAGCAAATACCTGAGCAAAATTCGAACCAGATGCATTTAATGGTAAGCTTAAAGAAAATGATTCGTGACAATTGTCAATTGTCATGAGTTTATCGTCTAGACGTATTGCAAAAGATAATCAGAATAATAATGATCAGAATGATACCTCTACTATTAGGCCTACTTCTACATGTACTATACTACACTACTGCCATTGTAGATTATGCTGATAATACAGATGATAATAATGATATGATAACAATTATAATAATACTATATACTTATACTAATCGTCATCAAAATCATCATGTTCATATTCATCATAATGATAACAATAATAATGATTATAATAATTACAATAATAATTTATATTAACGATAATAATCATGATAAGGATAACAATCACAATAACAACCATAATAATTACAAAAATAACATTAGTAACACCACCAACCATAATAATAATTGTTGTCATTATTATTGTGATACTGCTTCTAGTACTACTCCTACTACATGAATTAGGAAGAAGGAGGGGAAGAGGAAGAATCTTATTGTTTATTTTCTGTATTATCGAGGCATGCAAATGCACAGGGAGGTAAGAGAGGGAAAAGTAAGGCGACGAAGAGGGAGAGAGAGAGGGAGAGAGAACGAGAGAGGGTAGCCTATGGCACGGGTTCAAATTCAGTTCTCTTTAATTTATTTGACCCAGTACTGATGATCATAATTTTATCTACCATGTGTACGCCACACCGAATAACACTAGCTCACTTTTTTTTGTATTGTTGTCAAGAACTTATTGGCATGCAGCCAATAGATTTTCATCATGTGTTTGATCTTGTATTGAAAAAAAGATCAAACACGTCATCATAATCTACAGAGTGCAACCAAAAATTTCTTAACAACGATTGAATTTTTTTTCAGGAAGCCTAACACTAAAAGCTGTTTTTGATTCAAAGAGCATCGTAGAGACGATGAACAAATAATAATACATTCACTTCTATTTTCCCCGCCAAATAATCCGAACAAAAGATCCATCCGAGGGTAATCAACTGTTAAACTAATTTATCATGAGTCCTTGAAAAATTAATTAATACTGCTTTTCAAATATTATTGAAGAACAGCAAAGGCGAACACGATTGTCGCTACAATTCAGAAATCATTGCTTGCATTGCTTTTCTCTCAAAATTACCGTGAGATATCAAGCGACATAGAACTATGATCGACAAAAAAGACATTGTCTTGAAAACAGTCAGAAACATTAGAACTTGAATGAATAAAACATAATGCAAATGAATAAGACTAGAATGAATAGGACACAAGTTCATTTTTACCATTTAAATCATCCAGTACCAAATACCTGAGCAAAATTCGAACCAGATGCATTTAATGGTAAACTTAAAGAAAATGATTCGTGACAATTGTCAATTGTCATGAGTTTATCGTCTAGACGTATTGCAAAAGATAATCAGAATAATAAATGATCAGAATGATACCTCTACTATTAGGCCTACTTCTACATGTACTATACTACACTACTGCCACTGTAGATTATGCTGATAATACAGATGATAATAATGATATGATAACAATTATAATAATACTATATACTTATACTAATCGTCATCAAAATCATCATGTTCATATTCATCATAATGATAACAATAATAATGATTATAATAATTACAATAATAATTTATATTAACGATAATAATCATGATAAGGATAACAATCACAATAACAACCATAATAATTACAAAAATAACATTAGTAACACCACCAACCATAATAATAATTGTTGTCATTATTATTGTGATACTGCTTCTAGTACTACTCCTACTACATGAATTAGGAAGAAGGAGGGGAAGAGGAAGAATCTTATTGTTTATTTTCTGTATTATCGAGGCATACAAATGCACAGGGAGGTAAGAGAGGGAAAAGTAAGGCGACGAAGAGGGAGAGAGAGAGAGGGAGAGAGAACGAGAGGGGGTAGCCTATGGCCCCGGTTCAAATTCAGTTATCTTTAATTTATTTGACCCAGTACTGATGATCATAATTTTATCTACCGTGTGATTGCCATGTGTACGCCATACCGAATAGCACTAGCTCACATTTTGTTATTGTTGTCAAGAACTTATTGGCATGCAGCCAGTAGATTTTCATCATGTGTTTGATCTTGTATTGAACAAAAGATCAAACACGTCATCATAATCTACAGAGTGCAACCAAAAATTTCTTAACAACGATTGAATTTTTTTCAGGAAGCCTAATACTAAAAGCTGTTTTTGATTCAAAGAGCATCGTAGAGACGATGAACAAATAAGAATAATAATACATTCACTTCTATTTTCCCCGCCAAATAATCCGAACAAAAGATCCATCCGAGGGTAATCAACTGTTAAACTAATTTATCATGAGTCCTTGAAAAATTAATTAATACTGCTTGTCAAATATTATTGAAGAACAGCAAAGGCGAACACGATTGTCGCTACAATTCAGAAATCATTGCTTGCATTGCTTTTCTCTCAAAATTACCGTGAGATATCAAGCTACATAGAACTATGATCGACACAAAAGACATTGTCTTGAAAACAGTCAGAAACATTAGAACTTGAATGAATAAAACATAATGCAAATGAATAAGACTAGAATGAATAGGACACAAGTTCATTTTTACCATTTAAATCATCCAGTAGCAAATACCTGAGCAAAATTCGAACCAGATGCATTTAATGGTAAGCTTAAAGAAAATGATTCGTGACAATTGTCAATTGTCATGAGTTTATCGTCTAGACGTATTGCAAAAGATAATCAGAATAATAATGATCAGAATGATACCTCTACTATTAGGCCTACTTCTACATGTACTATACTACACTACTGCCATTGTAGATTATGCTGATAATACAGATGATAATAATGATATGATAACAATTATAATAATACTATATACTTATACTAATCGTCATCAAAATCATCATGTTCATATTCATCATAATGATAACAATAATAATGATTATAATAATTACAATAATAATTTATATTAACGATAATAATCATGAAAAGGATAACAATCACAATAACAACCATAATAATTACAAAAATAACATTAGTAACACCACCAACCATAATAATAATTGTTGTCATTATTATTGTGATACTGCTTCTAGTACTACTCCTACTACATGAATTAGGAAGAAGGAGGGGAAGAGGAAGAATCTTATTGTTTATTTTCTGTATTATCGAGGCATACAAATGCACAGGGAGGTAAGAGAGGGAAAAGTAAGGCGACGAAGAGGGAGAGAGAGAGGGAGAGAGAACGAGAGGGGGTAGCCTATGGCCCGGGTTCAAATTCAGTTATCTTTAATTTATTTGACCCAGTACTGATGATCATAATTTTATCTACCGTGTGATTGCCATGTGTACGCCATACCGAATAGCACTAGCTCACATTTTGTTATTGTTGTCAAGAACTTATTGGCATGCAGCCAGTAGATTTTCATCATGTGTTTGATCTTGTATTGAAAAAAAGATCAAACACGTCATCATAATCTACAGAGTGCAACCAAAAATTTCTTAACAACGATTGAATTTTTTTCAGGAAGCCTAACACTAAAAGCTGTTTTTGATTCAAAGAGCATCGTAGAGACGATGAACAAATAAGAATAATAATACATTCACTTCTATTTTCCCCGCCAAATAATCCGAACAAAAGATCCATCCGAGGGTAATCAACTGTTAAACTAATTTATCATGAGTCCTTGAAAAATTAATTAATACTGCTTGTCAAATATTATTGAAGAACAGCAAAGGCGAACACGATTGTCGCTACAATTCAGAAATCATTGCTTGCATTGCTTTTCTCTCAAAATTACCGTGAGATATCAAGCTACATAGAACTATGATCGACAAAAAAGACATTGTCTTGAAAACAGTCAGAAACATTAGAACTTGAATGAATAAAACATAATGCAAATGAATAAGACTAGAATGAATAGGACACAAGTTCATTTTTACCATTTAAATCATCCAGTAGCAAATACCTGAGCAAAATTCGAACCAGATGCATTTAATGGTAAGCTTAAAGAAAATGATTCGTGACAATTGTCAATTGTCATGAGTTTATCGTCTAGACGTATTGCAAAAGATAATCAGAATAATAATGATCAGAATGATACCTCTACTATTAGGCCTACTTCTACATGTACTATACTACACTACTGCCATTGTAGATTATGCTGATAATACAGATGATAATAATGATATGATAACAATTATAATAATACTATATACTTATACTAATCGTCATCAAAATCATCATGTTCATATTCATCATAATGATAACAATAATAATGATTATAATAATTACAATAATAATTTATATTAACGATAATAATCATGATAAGGATAACAATCACAATAACAACCATAATAATTACAAAAATAACATTAGTAACACCACCAACCATAATAATAATTGTTGTCATTATTATTGTGATACTGCTTCTAGTACTACTCCTACTACATGAATTAGGAAGAAGGAGGGGAAGAGGAAGAATCTTATTGTTTATTTTCTGTATTATCGAGGCATGCAAATGCACAGGGAGGTAAGAGAGGGAAAAGTAAGGCGACGAAGAGGGAGAGAGAGAGGGAGAGAGAACGAGAGAGGGTAGCCTATGGCACGGGTTCAAATTCAGTTCTCTTTAATTTATTTGACCCAGTACTGATGATCATAATTTTATCTACCATGTGTACGCCACACCGAATAACACTAGCTCACTTTTTTTTGTATTGTTGTCAAGAACTTATTGGCATGCAGCCAATAGATTTTCATCATGTGTTTGATCTTGTATTGAAAAAAAGATCAAACACGTCATCACAATCTACAGAGTGCAACCAAAAATTTCTTAACAACGATTGAATTTTTTTTCAGGAAGCCTAACACTAAAAGCTGTTTTTGATTCAAAGAGCATCGTAGAGACGATGAACAAATAATAATACATTCACTTCTATTTTCCCCGCCAAATAATCCGAACAAAAGATCCATCCGAGGGTAATCAACTGTTAAACTAATTTATCATGAGTCCTTGAAAAATTAATTAATACTGCTTGTCAAATATTATTGAAGAACAGCAAAGGCGAACACGATTGTCGCTACAATTCAGAAATCATTGCTTGCATTGCTTTTCTCTCAAAATTACCGTGAGATATCAAGCTACATAGAACTATGATCGACACAAAAGACATTGTCTTGAAAACAGTCAGAAACATTAGAACTTGAATGAATAAAACATAATGCAAATGAATAAGACTAGAATGAATAGGACACAAGTTCATTTTTACCATTTAAATCATCCAGTAGCAAATACCTGAGCAAAATTCGAACCAGATGCATTTAATGGTAAGCTTAAAGAAAATGATTCGTGACAATTGTCAATTGTCATGAGTTTATCGTCTAGACGTATTGCAAAAGATAATCAGAATAATAATGATCAGAATGATACCTCTACTATTAGGCCTACTTCTACATGTACTATACTACACTACTGCCATTGTAGATTATGCTGATAATACAGATGATAATAATGATATGATAACAATTATAATAATACTATATACTTATACTAATCGTCATCAAAATCATCATGTTCATATTCATCATAATGATAACAATAATAATGATTATAATAATTACAATAATAATTTATATTAACGATAATAATCATGAAAAGGATAACAATCACAATAACAACCATAATAATTACAAAAATAACATTAGTAACACCACCAACCATAATAATAATTGTTGTCATTATTATTGTGATACTGCTTCTAGTACTACTCCTACTACATGAATTAGGAAGAAGGAGGGGAAGAGGAAGAATCTTATTGTTTATTTTCTGTATTATCGAGGCATGCAAATGCACAGGGAGGTAAGAGAGGGAAAAGTAAGGCGACGAAGAGGGAGAGAGAGAGGGAGAGAGAACGAGAGGGGGTAGCCTATGGCCCGGGTTCAAATTCAGTTATCTTTAATTTATTTGACCCAGTACTGATGATCATAATTTTATCTACCGTGTGATTGCCATGTGTACGCCATACCGAATAGCACTAGCTCACATTTTGTTATTGTTGTCAAGAACTTATTGGCATGCAGCCAGTAGATTTTCATCATGTGTTTGATCTTGTATTGAAAAAAAGATCAAACACGTCATCATAATCTACAGAGTGCAACCAAAAATTTCTTAACAACGATTGAATTTTTTTCAGGAAGCCTAACACTAAAAGCTGTTTTTGATTCAAAGAGCATCGTAGAGACGATGAACAAATAAGAATAATAATACATTCACTTCTATTTTCCCCGCCAAATAATCCGAACAAAAGATCCATCCGAGGGTAATCAACTGTTAAACTAATTTATCATGAGTCCTTGAAAAATTAATTAATACTGCTTGTCAAATATTATTGAAGAACAGCAAAGGCGAACACGATTGTCGCTACAATTCAGAAATCATTGCTTGCATTGCTTTTCTCTCAAAATTACCGTGAGATATCAAGCTACATAGAACTATGATCGACAAAAAAGACATTGTCTTGAAAACAGTCAGAAACATTAGAACTTGAATGAATAAAACATAATGCAAATGAATAAGACTAGAATGAATAGGACACAAGTTCATTTTTACCATTTAAATCATCCAGTAGCAAATACCTGAGCAAAATTCGAACCAGATGCATTTAATGGTAAGCTTAAAGAAAATGATTCGTGACAATTGTCAATTGTCATGAGTTTATCGTCTAGACGTATTGCAAAAGATAATCAGAATAATAATGATCAGAATGATACCTCTACTATTAGGCCTACTTCTACATGTACTATACTACACTACTGCCATTGTAGATTATGCTGATAATACAGATGATAATAATGATATGATAACAATTATAATAATACTATATACTTATACTAATCGTCATCAAAATCATCATGTTCATATTCATCATAATGATAACAATAATAATGATTATAATAATTACAATAATAATTTATATTAACGATAATAATCATGAAAAGGATAACAATCACAATAACAACCATAATAATTACAAAAATAACATTAGTAACACCACCAACCATAATAATAATTGTTGTCATTATTATTGTGATACTGCTTCTAGTACTACTCCTACTACATGAATTAGGAAGAAGGAGGGGAAGAGGAAGAATCTTATTGTTTATTTTCTGTATTATCGAGGCATACAAATGCACAGGGAGGTAAGAGAGGGAAAAGTAAGGCGACGAAGAGGGAGAGAGAGAGGGAGAGAGAACGAGAGGGGGTAGCCTATGGCCCGGGTTCAAATTCAGTTATCTTTAATTTATTTGACCCAGTACTGATGATCATAATTTTATCTACCGTGTGATTGTCATGTGTACGCCATACCGAATAGCACTAGCTCACATTTTGTTATTGTTGTCAAGAACTTATTGGCATGCAGCCAGTAGATTTTCATCTTGTGTTTGATCTTGTATTGAAAAAAAGATCAAACACATCATCATAATCTACAGAGTGCAACCAAAAATTTCTTAACAACAATTGAATTTTTTTCAGGAAGCTTAACACTAAAAGCTGTTTTTGATTCAAAGAGCATCGTAGAGACGGTGAACAAATAAGAATAATAATACATTCAGTTCTATTTCCCCCGCCAAATAATACGAACAAAAGAATCAACCGAGGGTAATCAACTGTTAAACAAATTTATCATGAGTCCTCGAAAAATTAATTAATACTGCTTGTGAAATATTATTGAAGAACAGCAAAGGCGAACGCGATTGTCGCTACAATCCAGAAATCATTGCTTGCATTGCTTTTCTCTCAAAATTACCGTGAGATATCAAGCTACATAGAACTATGATCGACAAAAAAGATATTGTCTTGAAAACAGTCAGAAACATTAGAACTTGAATGAATGAAACATAATGCAAATGAATAAGACTAGAATGAATAGGACACAATTTTATTTCTACTATTTAAATCATCACGTACCAAATACCTAAGCAAAATTCGAACCAGATGCATTTAATGGTAAGCTTAAAGACAATGATTCATGAAAATTGTAAATTGTCGTGAGTTTATCGTCTATAATTATAGACGTATTGCAAAAGATAATCAGGATAATAAGGATCAGAATGATACCTCTACTACTAGGCCTACTTCTACATGACTATACTACACTACTGCCATTGTAGAATATGCTGATAATACAGATGATAATAATGATATGATAACAATTATAACTAGACTTTAATTCGTCACTTTGACGAATTAGGTGATACGTATGCTATTTTTGTATTATGAAAGTGTGCCGATGATGATCTAATAATAATATTCATCAATATTATAATGACGATATTGATGATGATGATTTATTTGTTTTAAATGACGATGACAATGATTAAAAGTGGTATAGCGCCCCCCTTCAGGTATTCGATAGACAATTGTTATATGATTAAACTATTAATTTACTAAACAAGCTCAATTTTTCGCCTGATTGCAGAGCCTACCAATCATTGAACTGATATTTCGACGCACTATACATACGCAACATAATGAACAAGTCTAGACTGGAATGTAGTATCATTCACCTCCCATAGGCATAAAACGCATATTAAGCAAACAATCTAATGACGTCATCAAAATGAATAAATATTGGTAATAATCTTGTGAAAAATTGTCTCAGCTACAACGTATCAAAATTTAGAAGAAAATTGATCAATATTTGCAGAGAAACAATCATTTTCTGTAAATATGTTGACGTCATAATATGCAAATTCGTATTTTGAGTTTCAAGGTCAATATGATGATGACACGATAAACTTGATGGCCAAATGAGACATGAAATCACATCTTCGACTCGTACTCTATCCGAATATGAAGAAAATATTTGAGGGTTCCCGTCCATCCCGAAGAGCCATAAGGGTTTTGTATAGGCATGTTGTTGCCCATATATGCTATGTATTACAAGAGCTCGCGCGCACGCACATTTATCTTGAACGGACGCTCATTCCCTTATTAATGGTCATAAAGAGATAAACATGGTATCAAAATGTCCGGAAAAACATGGGAAATACTGTGTTAAAAAAAAATCTAGGAGGAATTATTTTGCGTTCGGCCGTGACAAACGAAAACGCGCGCGCGTTTCTTTATTTTCTTCATGAAATGCTATTGCTAATAATGGCGTACGCGCGCGTTTTTTGACCTGAAATTGACTGGACTGATATTGACCTTGATCCTGGTAAATATGAATGAGAAATGTCTTTCCGTTATGAAGATATGATCTTGAGTTGATTTTCACAAAATGGCGCCTAGATTACGTCATCAGTCAAGGTCAAGGTTGAAAACCTTTTTGTGCTCTTTCCATTTGGCTATACATATGGGTGCCAAATTTCGAGGCATTTGATTGAGCCATTTTCAAGTTATCGTGCTCACAAAAAAAGCTCTTACGAAAACATAAGGTGATCTGTATTATATACAGCCCACCTGATAAATAAATGCGATTCTAACGAAATTATAAGGTGGTCTGTACGATATACAGCCCACCTGATAAAATTTGGAAGATACTAAAGTATCTTCCTTCCTCGCTCGCTAACAATATTTTGACAGCAAGGCAAATAAGGGCAACGAGAGGCCCAAATATCCTCATATTAGTGTATCAAGGTCATGACCGAATATATCACTTTTTATTTATGTACATTCGGCGGCAAGGTGCCCGCATACAGTACTTTAAATAGTTTCTAGTGTGTGGATTACAAACTATTTTTTTACCAGTTTGAAAATGTCTTTTTATTCTTAAATGTGCCCATACGTGTGTGCATAGTACTTGACGAGAGCCAGAGTCATGCAAAATTAATAGTCTGTAAAGACTTTGGGATTTGGGAGAAACTTTTCATTTCTTAAGAGGGTACAGTGACAAAAAGCTAAAATAACGCTGCTCCAGAGAAATGTATTTCTATGCAATTTGAAGAGCGCTGGACAATTACCTAAAACTTACATCCTTCGTGGAAATTAGCAACCGCGCTTGCGTTGCATAAATTATAATAAAAGGGAAATGTGAAGTAATGAGGAAGACAACGTGCTATAGTATTTGAAAGAATATGGGGTCATGCAGGGGATCTTATGGGCTCGTAGCCATCTCTCAATGTGTCAGATCGTCTTTTGCTACTGAATCCTGATTGTCCACGGGGTAGTTGTCATCGGGGGGGGGGGTAATTGTCCTCGAAGGTAATTGTCATCGGGGGGTATTTGTCATCGGGGGGTAATTGTCCTCGGGGGGTAATTGTCCTGGGGGGTAATTGTCCTTGGGGGGTAATTATCCTAGGAGGTAATTGTCCTTGGGGGGAATTGTCCTAGGGGGTAATTGTCCTCGGGGGGTACTTGTCCTAGGGAGTAATTGTCCTCGGGGGGTAGTTGTCCTCGGGGGGGTAATTCTCCGGGGGTAATTTTCCGGGGGGTGATTGCCCAGGGGGTAGTTGTCCTAGAACCTTCGTCGTGATATACGCGGCGATATGCGTCCGACCCAAGACACATATCGCCGAAGGCGGACGCGTATCGCCAACCAATTTTCGGCGTTCTGTGTCTTAGGACACAGAACGCCACCCGGTCACTCTGGCCCGTGACACCGGCCCCCTCCCCTGGATCCGCCACTGATTTGTTGATATCGGACAAGATACGTTCAAATTTGAATTCAAACTTTACTGCCATTTACGTATATGGTCGGCCCTCTCTTCAATAAAGGCTCCCAAGACTTCGGGAATGACCCAAAGATTTCCTGATTACCATACTGCTGCTCTTTGGAGGGGCCGGGTGCGGCCTTTCAGAAATATCTTTACACTAACCTTTTAGGCACTACGGCTTAAAATAAACAAGCATGCTTACAATTTTTGAAAATCAGCTGAATTCCTACTCATTTCTGGACAACCTAAAACTTAGAACATGGTCAGTCATCGATCTCCCCCCCCCCCCCCCCCCCTCCATGCGCGCACATTTCACACGAACATATCCACCCCCTAAATTTTTCGCGTTTTCGTCGTAACTGTCACTTAGTGCCATGTCCTTGTCTTTCTTCCTTTTTCACCCGGCTTCTCTCTTCTTTCTCTTTTCTCTTTTCTCTCTTTTTTCTTTCTCTCTTTCTTTTCTCTTCTTTTCTTCCTCTTTTTTTTGGCGCCGCCAATAGGGGGGGGGGGGGGCGTGGCCGTTTCGCCCCCCCCCCCCTTGGATCCGCCACTGTATTACATCTGTATGGTGGTGTACTCCCATGCTTTTCTCAATCGCTCATGCAGGTTGGTTGTGTATTCGAGGAGTCTGTTGCCAGGCGCGGATCCAGGATTTCTTAGGGGGGGGGGGGCCCAACTTTTTTTTTTTTTGCTCCCGAAAATTTGAAAATCGCGCCGGCCGAAAAGTCGCTCAGTGGGGGGGGGGGGGGGGGGGGGGGGGGGGGGGGGGGGTAAGCGGACACTTTTTTTTTTTTTTTTTGGAGTCCAAAAAAAATCGCAACGACTCAGCCAGCCGAAAAGTCGCTCAGTGGGGGGGGGGGGGGGGGGGGGGGGGGGGTAAGCGGACACTTTTTTTTTTTTTTTTGGAGTCCAAACAAAAATCGCAACGATTCAGCCAGCCGAAAAGTCGCTCAGTGGGGGGGGGGGGGGTTAGTGAGCACATTTTTTTTTTTTTTTTTTGGTCCTCGAAAATTTTAAAATTTGCACCCCCCCCCTTGAGCGCCAGGGGGGGGGGCCCAACCCCCAAAAAAGGTAAAAATCGCGTGATTTTACATGATTTTTTTCTCAAGGGGGGGGGGGCCCGGGCCCCCCGGGCCCCCCCCCCCTGGATCCGCCACTGTCTGTTGCCATATGACGATGGAGGAGGATTTGAACAGGTGATGTGTGCACGTGTACAGGCTTTCCTGCCATGCATGGTGTAATATAGCCTTTTGACAAGGCCTCGTGACTCTGGCTATTTTCCACCCAATCAGCTGCTGAGATGAGTCTAGAGACCCGGGGTAAACGCGTGATCGAGTGGCTTTAGCCGCGAGGCCTTTTGGATTCTGGCTTTTACTGCTCGCATGAATTATTAATGACTTTGGATTTATTGACCAATCAGAATGGCCATCAGCCAGTTGATTTCGTTCGTGATTCGTTCATTATAAAAAAACATGTAAGAAAAGGTAAAAGACGTAAACTAGTTTTGCTTATGAGATGAACATATCAATGATTAATACAAAATATCACTTTCAAATCTATTTTACATGCAAAATTACAATAAAATAGGAAGCATTTGACGACTTGAGCTAACAATTGTGAGTGAGATGAATAGAGTTTCCTTGTATATACAATGAACCGGTCCAACTCGTTTCGTTCAATGTTTTTGGTATTCGTACTAGTTTACTGTGCACGTGATGGATAATATATGGCGACGTCACACGATGATACGTTCGCTGATTGGATGCTACCATTTCGGTAGAGAACTCCAGTCGGAAACAAGGGTTAATATAAGACATCCAAACCAGATCACTAAAGGAGGAGGCGCGATAGCTCAGTCGGTAGACCAGTGGTCTCGTAATCCGTTGACCCGGGTTCGAAACCAAAGCGATGCGCTAGTGCCTTGTCTAAAGGCTAGATGTAGTATGGCGTCAAACCTGTTGAGGCACCAGTCATTTCGATGGCGTGGGTTCGAATCCCACCACTGACACCAGCATTAATCCTCTTACCAGGTCCCTCGGAGAGGACTTCAAGCCGTCGACCGTCTGGTTGCTTACTTACAAGCATTTATGCTTCCTTAGCAGTCAGGTAAAATATCCCCATCACCACCATTCTGAAAGGCCACTTGGCTGAAGCCAGTCGCTCTGGCTTTCACTCGGATTTTCGCAAATTAGTCTGTTTTTAGTCGCTCGGCGTCTATCAGACATGATAGCTTAAGGCTAGGTATAGTATGGCGTCAAACCTGTTGAGGCACCAGTCATTTCGATGGCGTGGGTTCGAATCCCACCGCTGCCACCAGTTTATGACTTAGACAAAACTAGTCTGACATGATTGTTGACTTGAGCTGCACTGCTAAATGTTACTTCATCTTCAAAATGGCTGCCAAGATGGCTGACATGCAGTCCATAAAACAATAACAACCAATCACAAGATTGTACTTGAAGTAAGTAACCAATATAACTACTAAGGAAAGAAAGAGTGCCATGTGTCTATAGTGAGCTGGGTGTGTGTGTGTGGTGCTATTTGCAGGTAAGCTGAATGGGGATGAATGAATAGGGACTGAACAATATAAGCCAAGAGCTTTAATAACAGACATCAGACAATCAGTAAAGTTAAAACTTTACTAGTTACACTACTAGTACTACTACTACTACTCACTTGTAGTTGGTATGATGAAATACTGTTGATTGTAATATTATTGCTTTAATTTGTTTGGGTACAGCTGGAATGCAAACCTACCCAAATGAACAAATTATGAAATATCGTTGATTGTATTTTTATTGCTTTAATTTTTTTTGTACAGCAGGAATGCAAAACTTACCCAAATGAACACATGATGACATAATCCTTGATTGTATTTTTATTCCTTTAATGTTTTTTTGTACAGCTGGAAGGCAAAACCTCCCCAATGAAGCCCCTCAACCCCCTCAGCTTGAAGCACGGGACATTAATCAAACACGACTTGATGCAGCAAAACAAAAACAGGTTTGTGAGCATCTCATAAAGTACAAGTCCACTCCAGAAATAACTTTCTTTCAATAGAAGCAGAAAAATCTGACAAACCAATCAACAAAAGTTTGAGCAAGTCGGATAACTAATACAAAAAATATGATTTTTTTTGAAAAAGTATGTTAAACTATGAAACAATGAAGATCACTACACAAATTGCCAATTTGGTTATCAGTTTGTGACGTCATGTCCGCACTATTTATCAATTGCTTT
Organism: Strongylocentrotus droebachiensis; assembly: GCA_035222895.1. NCBI lineage: Eukaryota > Metazoa > Echinodermata > Echinoidea > Camarodonta > Strongylocentrotidae > Strongylocentrotus > Strongylocentrotus droebachiensis. The sequence continues at coordinate 25,449 of JAVYIG010013046.1, read as the reverse complement.
GAATAGTTCAATCCCATTAATTTCCCTTTTTATCCTCCAAAACTTGATTCCCTCATACCTTATGATTTTTTTTGAAAAAGTATGTTAAACTATGGAACAATGAAGATCACTACACAAATTGCCAATTTGGTTATCAGTTTGTGACGTCATGTCCGCACTATTTATCAATTGCTTTGAATAGTTCAATCCCATTAATTTCCCTTTTTATCCCCCAAAACTTGATTCCCTCATACCTTTGCCCAGGTTATATGATTTGTATTATATTGCGTGCATGACATTTCACGAAATCTTCTATGAACTTTGAAGAATTTATACTTTTTTATGAATATTGTATATTCATAATTATTGATTTTGATATAAATAGTTTATAAAAATTCGCATTTTTCATGATTTAACTGGAAACAAATTACTCTACATAAGTGTATCCACACACAAACATCACTTCATCACATCACATACTATCAATCTAACTTTGATGCTGGTGTGAAGAAATACGATTCTTAGGGGGAAAATAGGAAATTTGTACCTTTAAGGCTTGTTCAGATATGACGCGGGAAAAGCTTGGAATTAAAGAAAATGATGATGTAACGTGTTATACGCTTTACATATCATCGGTGGGGTGACAAAACCTCGTATCTCAATTTTTTGAGATTTTGATTTTGTTTTGCATAATTTTGTAGCTAATGGCCTACGACACCACCTGATAAATCCATGGAACGCCTCCTGTCTCGGTTTTTCAAAAATCCACACAAACACCCTTAACCCTATTTAGCCCGGGCTATTTTGAAACTGCATAGCCCGGGGGGGGGGGGGCTTCTGAGGCCCCCCCCCCCCCCTATGATCTCGGCCGTGAAACGCCCGATCGCCGCGAAAATTTGCATACATGTCAAGTGAAGTGTATAGAATACTATGGTAATTTCAATTTTTTGAAAAATTCACTCATTTGCATATTTATGGTAATTTATGCAAATAAGGTCATAAAATTCACATTTTTGCCCATAAATCAGACATTATTCATATTTAAGCATTCTTTCTCACTACATATATTTGTTAGACCATTTGGAATAATAATACAACACAAAAAATTGAAAAACCAGGGTTATTCCTTATGTTATCTATTGTTTTGATAATTTCTTATGTATTTCTTTGTTTTTTTAACTTATGTATTTTATTGTTTTTGTTGTTTTATTTCATTTCCAACTATAATTCAACTATTTTGAACCCAAAATAAACACCTCAACTATAAACAAGACCAAATAACCAATGTTTTATCTCTTTATTTGAAAAATGAGATTTCCATATGTTTTGTACACAAATCACAAAAATGAGCGATTTTTGGGCTGACATGCAAAGACAAAACGACACGTGACTTTGTAATGGTAGGTCCGATTTTCGAAAAATTTCTTTCAAAAGATGCGCAAGACAAAATTTCAGTGCAAGATTTTCTTGCGTTAAAAAATTATCGCGAAAAATGTCGAGGGGGGGGGGGGCTTCTCAAGCCCCCCCCCCCCCCCCCCCCCCCCGGGCTAAATAGGGTTAAACTAAACCTCGTAACTTTAACCCCCTTTGAAGCTGCACTGACAAAACCTCGTAACATAAGATACGTAATTCCTTTTCCTCTTAACTCACACACGGCCTTGAAATCTCGTAACTTATTCAACCAAAACCTCGTAACTCATTCAGAGTTGAAAGTAAGAAATCGTATCTCAATTTGAATAACCACTAAAAACTCGTATCTCAATGTAGATAAAAGCAAAAAACCTCGTAACTCACTTTCAAATATAAAAACAATTAGTTTACTGTATAGTGCGTCCCAGAAAAAACGAAACCGAGAAGTATCGATGTTCTATCATAACTTAATCACAACTATAATTAATGAATGATACATATTTGGAAAGCTTAGAGTCTCCTGCCGTATCAATAAACGAAATTAACAAAAGACTTAACTCCGTTTCGTTGACAATTAGCCATAGACGAGAGTCTTCATGCATGGCTGATTGTCAACGAAACGGAGTTAAGTCTTTTGTCAAATCTGCTTTTTGCTACGGCAGGCACCCAGTAAAAACGAATTCGTTTAATAAAATTATGGAAATGCAAGCACTACTTTAAAGGTAAAGACCAGTATTGGCAACGCCCCAATTTCAAAAAATGAAATGGAAGCTCTCATTACCAATCATGTGAAAGAATATGTTTTGACTAATACATGATGATAAAAAATTTGCCGGGAAACCGCCTACTAATTCATATATTTGGTAAACTTATTTCTCTCATGGTCTGGTGAGAGAGATAGGGTAGTCCCATATACATCTTTCTGTGTATAGTGCTTGTAACTTTACGAAGAATGGGCCAAATTTCTTATCATTTTGATGATTCCAGAACCTTGCAGATGCTAGATGCTAGATGATCAACCTTTTCTGATCGATTCCACAACGTTTCTTTCACAATGCAATCGCATGACCATTACTGGTCTTTACCTTTAAACAAACAGAACTTTGTCATTCCTCGCTCATTTTTCCTGATTGAGGTGTCATATGAAAGGGCAGAAACTCAACTTTCTAGAAATGTGAATTTTTCTTCGAAATTCAGATACCGCCCGCCAAAAGTCTTTTTGGTTTCCTTCCTTCAAATTGCTTTTAATCACTCATGCGTGAAATATGCATCAATATGAGTAGCATCACATGAAAGAAGAGACTCTAAGCTTTCCAAATATGTATCATTCATTAATTATAGTTGTGATTAAGTTATGATAGAACATCGATACTTCTCGGTTTCGTTTTTTTCTGGGACGCACTGTATTTCAACAATGACATTGAAAAATTGTATAAATATTCCAGTTTTAAAAAGAGAGGACGGTGTCACAGCACTAAATTTTTTGAGACAGGAAAGTTTTTTCGCTCTCCTGAAAATTCATGATGTTTGAGATACGAGGTTTTGTCACCCCACCGACGATATAATGTGTATCTTATATAAAGATGAATACCACACATTTTTGGTGCTCGCATTTGCTATTAAATTTGTATTTACATGTACAAGTAAAAGAACATGGCAGCTTTTTTGCCACGATTTAGCGCTTCAATTCTGAACAAGCCCTTATAAGTCTTGTACAGTGTGTTAAGCCTAGTATTAGGGTGATCACACTGCCTGTGCACACAGTCTGCCCCATGCACACACACACACACACGCACACACAATTACAGCAGTCAGTTGGTAGAAATAGCAATTTTCGTAAATTTATTTTAAAAAAACTGAACAATATTTTTAAAAAATTATTTCACATATCTTTCAAGCATACCTTTAACTAGAATTCTGTGTAGTTTCATTGTTATAGGCATGTGGGAAATATGTTAAATTATTATTTAGAATATTGTCTTTTCAGCCATGTGTGACATGGCCCGCTGATCGCCCATTGACTGTTATTCTGCGTGGTGAAAATGCACTTCAATGTATAAAACTCCCCTACAAAAATGCAATATCCTCATATGTTTCACTCATTGAATCAATTTGTTGTTTACACTCAAGGTAGCCAAAACTGTATTGGGGTCATCAAACTTTGCTTTTCTCTAAAATTTAGTCCCTGTGGAATGTTATGACCCGTTGAATGGTTTCTGGGAAAATCGTCATAAATCCTCAAATCTGACATTAAAAAAAAATATATATATACTGTGATGTAGCTAAAAGTCTGCAAATTCTTATCATTTGATCGGTTTTTCTGAATAATCTGTGAAACATATGAGGAAATAGCTGTAACGGTGATCCAGGTAATTTCCATCGCCAAGTTTTATTGGCATTGCAAAAATATTTGGAATTTAATGTTAATATTTGGTGTAAATATGATCTATAAATATATGATTTTAAAAATGCCAACAAAATGAACAGTTTGACTTTCCTATACAGTGCGTCCCAGAAGAAACGAAACCGAGAAATATCGATGTTTTATCATAACTTAATCACAACCATAATTAATGAATGATACATATTTGGAAATCTTAGAGTCTCCTCTTTCAGGTGATGCTACTCACGTAGCTCATTTTTCTTAATTGAGGTATCATATGAAAGAGCAGAAAATGAACTTTCTAGAAATATGAATTTTTCTTTGAAATTCAGATACCGCCCGCCAAATTATTTTTGGTTTCCTTCCTTAAAATTGCTTTCAATCCCTTATGCGTGAGATCTGCATTATCTAAGTAGCATCACATGAAAGAGGAGACTCTAAGCTTTCCAAATATGTATCATTCATTAATTAAAGTTGTGATTAAGTTATGATAGGACATCGATACTTCTCGGTTTCGTTTTTTCTGGGACCCACTGTATATATAATTAGCTGAAATGACATAATATGCATATTTGATGAATATTCTTTCTTTTTTAAATCCAAAAAAAAATATATGACCATACCTGTCTGATATACATAGTTTTAAATGATGTATCATGTTAGGTTTTGATTTGATTACATATGCGCATATTTATTAGGCGGACTTAGTTATTTTCACAACTTTTTCATATCTGCAGATTCGCAAAAATGGCAAAAATTACTTATTTTGTTTGCTTCTGTTTTCAAAACCGTAATAGATATATGAATTTTCTTTTTTGTATTTGTTACGACAAAGATGATATTTTAGTATCTGATAATTTAATTTATTATTTTGTGTCCGAGAAAGTGATGAATTAAGTTGTCAACTTTGTCGAATTTTGCCATTATTGCCAATTTGACCATTTCTGGCAGGTTTTTCGGTAATTTTGCGATATAAAAAAAATGGTATGAAATCACAACGCATTGACCGATTTCAATTCTGTTTTTTGTTTTTTGAAGCTTTCATAAAGCTTGATCAATTGCAATCATCAAATAACATGTGTTTGTTGTACTTATGTTTGGTGTCATATACCTACTAGTATTAATGCTTCAATTGTTTTCAAACTGTTAAGAGAAGATTGCCCTTTAAATCCATTTGACTTGGATTTTAAAGCGGACAAATCTGTTTGTCTTCTGTTTCTGAATAAGCCTCTAATAAAATCAACATATTGTTAAAGTGGCATTCTCCTTTAAATAATTGTTCATGAGATGTTTTTCTTTTCTTTCTGTTCTCTTTTGCTGTAATAGTCGGAAGATAAAATTAAATTGGAGCAATCCCAGCATGCAGCTCAACATAAGCAGGAAGTTAACATGGCAGGTGATTCTGGGAATCAGACAGGATCAGTCTCTGTGTAAGATATTTTGTCTACACCTTAAAGGGCAATCAGAAAAAATAAGCGGAACAAATAAGAAAAACATTATGGCGATAACTTATAATAAATCGGACTTATAATAATTGTGAGAGTTATGAATGTTGAAATTTGAGATCATTAAATCTATGCAAGTATAAAGTTGGAATTTTGGTCAGTGGATTGAGACTAAAGAGAAAAGATCATCCTGAATATTTCATTTAGATTTTTTTCAATCAAACACAGTTGCCAATTTTCTTTCATGTTTTTCAGGATTAATCTATCGGTGGTATACTGCGGAGATAGAACCGACGAGACGCTGATCATGTTGAAGACCGTGACTGTCTTCTTTTTTAAATAGATGCTTTACTCTTTCCACAATCAAGAAGGAAATTATATATTTTGAGATAATCAAACAAAATTGCCAATTCTCTTCACATATTTTTGCTTCAGGATTATAAATCTGTCGGTGGTATGCTGTGGGGATAGAACCAACGAGACGCTGATCATGTTGAAGACCGTGACTGTCTTCTTTTTTAAATAGATGCTTTACTCTTTCCACAATCAAGAAGGAAATTATATATTTTGAGATAATCAAACAAAATTGGCAATTCTCTTCACATATTTTTGCTTCAGGATTATAAATCTGTCGGTGGTATGCTGTGGGGATAGAACCAACGAGACGCTGATCATGTTGAAGACCGTGACTGTCTTCTTTTTGAAATAGATGCTTTACTCTTTCCACAATTAAGAAGGAAATTATATATTTTGAGATAATCAAACAAAATTGCCAATTCTCTTCACATATTTTTGCTTCAGGATTATAAATCTGTCGGTGGTATGCTGTGGGGATAGAACCAAAGATACCCTTGTCATGTTGAAAAGTGCAACCGTCCTCACCCAACGAATGATGCATTTCCACATCTTTGCTGAAGACGACTTACAGGCTGGTATCGCGCAAAGGGTAAGAAGCTTTCAATCTAGCCTACAAAAGTGGACCACCAGGGGGTTATTTAACAAAGATTCTAGGTCGAACTTATCTCTAAGTTTGACTTTATAATTATGGAAAGCCGGAATAGCATGTTGGAAAATATTTTGTAAATGTATTTTAAAGGGCATAAAATATTGATTCAAATCATTCATATTTCCTATTATCTTGATGTGGAATTAATGAAAAGTCTAAACTTTTGCTTTTGAATATATTTTATTTGAAGGCTACAAATGGCTCTCCATAATGTTTAAGTCAAACTTAGAATTAAGTTCGACTTAGGATCTTTGTGAAACACCCGTAGGAGTGTCAAGTTTGATAGTGCTACATGGGACATGAGTGCTACAAGAACCCACTCTTATTAACTGGTTTATTTATATATTTCAATCAATTTCGATGCGGTCCTTATTTTGTGAAATGTCATATTCTTCTTTGCCGTTTACTTGTAATTCAATGTTTTTAACATGTTCCTTTAGTATTTCTCACTTTTCCTTCTTTATCCTTTCTTCTTTCTCTTGCGCTTAGAAACATTGTATTAAGCGCATTATAAATATAATGTATTATTATTATTAGTAGTAGTAGTAGTAGTAGTAGTAGTCTTACAAGCACAGACCCTAATTTGTCGCTCTACCACAATTCATGAATCCTTGAGCAGAGCCTAGCTATGTCAGTCTCTGGCTGTGTCAAATAAGAGCAGTTTATAGGGCAGGTCTGGGGCCCGTTTCATAAAACTTTTTATCTATAACAACTGCTAAATTTCTATGACAAATTTGCTCTCAGCCAATCAGATGCCATGATTTCAGTAGCTTATAACAGTACCTTGTAACTTGTTATTGATAACAAGTTTTATGAAACAGGGCCCTGGTCTAAACATATCTTGCATTCAATAAAAGCAGAAAAATCAGGCAAATAGAACAACACACATTTGAGGAAAACCAGACAAGGAATAAGAAAGATATGAACTCTGTAATGGCATTACCAACTACATGTATGACAAACTATGAAAATCACTAAGCAATGCAAATTCACACTTTTTTGATCCAGGAATATAATTTTCTCATAATTTGAACCAAGTTATATTGGAAGCAATGTTTCGCATGTACCTCTTCACAATATATTGATTTACTTATAAAATAAGATTATTTACTAAATATTAATTCTAAGATAATATAAGGTTGTAACTTTGATATTAAATATTTTGTTGTTAAAAAGTAGATTACGTTTTCAACCACTGGAACTTGAACAAAAAGCTTTTTGCTACAATTTGTCACAACTGGGTAAACTCAGGTGACTATAATTTCTGATCTAGTTAAAACTCTCTAATCATATCACAGGAAAATTTACAGCATAAACAAACAATTCAAATTGTGTTAAGTGTATCCAAGAAAATCATCTCCTTCTTATCTTTATTACTTTACCACTTATCACAATAGAAATACATATAAAGATAAAAAGAATATATTGATCCAAACCCTGAGGTTGTATTCTTAGCTGTCACAGAGAAACACATTTGTACGGAGTATTGACACTAAAATCGTCGTAGGTTTATCGTTTTAAAGTCTGGAGATATAAACAAAATAACCAACTTTAGTGATGCAATTACTCTCAAGATGTGATATTAAAATATTGTTCATGGGAATGAAGAAACCCTAGCTGTTACTGTTGCTGAGCATTTAGTTGTCCACCATAACGAAGGTGTTACTCCATCTGCACCTTCAACTCTCCTTGGTGGTTAGTGGTAGGGATCCACCCATTGTGGCATGAAACTTTGCCAGAAGACTTGTTATGTAAGTCCTAGCCGGAACATCATCTAATATTAAACGTTAACCCAAGCTATAAATAATCTATGGAATAATACCAAATTATTCATCATCTACTTAAAATCTTTTGACGAGAATTATATTCATCATCATTTAATACAATAAAATACATAACATAAAAGAAGGCTTCTGTCAAAATGAATTACATTGCATTACAATTATCCTTTCTAAATTCGAAAGAGCCTGAATTACTGAATTTAATTCTTGCAAACATGTACATTCATTTATTATTCAGAAACGAACAAAATAATGTATACAGAGTTACATTAATGACTTTAGAGAAATGATTCGCAGCCTTCATTCTTTATCTCTAATTCAAAGGATCACTTGTAACCTTAACTCTCTTAATGACAAATGAACACGCCTAATGTATCATTAGAAAAAGTAATACAATATGGATTCAACAATACAAATAAAACAAACAAATAAACTAACAGTTTGACTTGGTTGACTAACATGCAAGGAATCGGGGCAGGCCTCAATGTCGGGTTTAGTGATCTTGACACTCCATGGAACTTAGACTTGCAGCGCAAATTGTCATGTTTTTGAGCTATGAAACAACTTTCATTCACCTCCAACCCATAGGGCCTGCCTGTATGACTTATGTGCAGATAGTGACACTACACTGCTAGGTAAGGCAACTCACCCACTATAGCTATGCATCACCTGTTGGAGCTATGACGAGTGCAATGGAGCCTATTAACTACCCAATGCATTCAACCCAATTCTTTAATCTACATAACAATAAGCGGGTAGCATTGAGGTGAAAGGTTGAATCCTAACACATTATAAGATAATATCAGTTTGTAACTTTGATATTAAATATTTTGTTGGTAAAAAGTAGATTACGTTTTCAACCACTGGAACTGGATCAGAAAGCCTTTTGCTACATTTATTAGGTTAACATTTTCTTTCATGGGCCTTTCAGTAGTTGTATTATCTTTTATATCTCTAATTCTTATATATTTCCTTTATTGCTTAATACGATAATAATAATATAAGAGTTACACAATCATTCATTTTTTTCATTTCACAAGTGGCTTTGTTTACATAGAGTGAAGGTGAAAAAAAAGGATGCATTTTCTTGCATTGAAATTTAATTCTTCAAAATTAACTTCTACATGTATAAATATATAGTTCAGTGTTAATATCTGTAATATCTTTTTTGTGTCAATTTTGTTCTGTAGCTGAACGCGTGGCCTTCCGTTTACCGTCGTAAATTCGCTTTCAGTCTTCACCCGATATCATTCCCGCCCGGAGAGGATCCAGCGAAATGGAAGAAAGTCTTTAGAACGTGCGCTACCCAACGGCTCTTCTACCCCGTGAGTATATTGATATATTTGATGGGAGTCGGGCTAAAACGGTCATTTTTGCAGGTTCTCGGGTAAGATTTAGGGTCAAGGTTATGTTTAGGTTTAGGCTTAGGGTAAGGATTAGGGCTAGGGTAAAATGACCAAAAAATACAGTTTTTGCAGCGGGGCCGAGTTGTCCCCGGATCTGAAATAGCCCGGAACCATTTGATAGCTCTAGATACAAAGATGTGATTGTTCCACAGCTCATCACATGATATCCATTGCATGGATCGTAATTAGCATTTTTTCACTCAAGGTCATTTGTCGATGGTTATATTAACCAATTGGTCAAATAAATTTATTTGAAAATTGACTATCTATAGTACTTGCGTATGCGCAAATGGTCATTTTCCTCGACGACATAAATATACGAATTATTTCGTCAACTTAGTCAGCATCATAGCTACTTATTGTAATGCAGGCGCGGAGCAAGGATCTTATTTTAGGGAGGGGCGGTAATGAGCGCGCAAAGCGTGCTCATTAGGGTGGTGTGGGTGATAGGCCTCCCCCGCGAAGCGCGGAAGCTTAGACGTTTCCTTAAACTATTAGGAAAAGAAGACGATTTATTGTACCGTTCTCGACTGTTAATCCTTGTCTGAATGAAGTTTCCCTCCCGCGCGAAGCGCGAAAGCTTCGACGTTTCATTAAATTATGAGAAAAAGCAGACGATTCGATGTACTGTTATCGACTCTTAATCCTTGTCTGAATGAAGTTTCCCCCTCCAGAAGTTTTGACGTTCCATTAAAATATTAGAGAAAGAAGACGATTCGTTATACCGTTTTCGACTCTCAATAAGCCCTAATTGTCTGAATTCAGTTTCCCTTTGTCGCGCGAAGCGCGGAAGCTCTGACGTTTCCTTGAATTATCAGACAAAGAAGACGATTCGTTGTACTGTTTTCGACTCTTAATTATTGTCTGAATTTAGTTTTCCTCTTCCGGCGCGAAGCTCGAAAAGCTTAGACGTTTGATTTAACTATTGTAGAAACAAGACGATTCGTTGCACCGTTTTCGACTCTTATTAAAGTGACTTGGTAACATTGATGAAGGTTGATGCAAAAATTGCTCAATTTGTGTATAAAATGTTACTTACTATATTCCTTGTACTGTACTAACCCTCTGACATGCAAAAAATCCTGAAAAAATTCTTAAACCACAAAGATATCTATGGTTTTCTTTGAAGGCGTTGATGTACGACACCTTCTAACAGTGATTAACAGTAAATTCACCTAACCATTTTTGAATTTTCTCAACCGTTTTTCCATGAAAAAAAAAACACTTAAATGTCTGGAATGGAATGTAGAGCCATTTTTTTGCTTTGTGGGATTTCCATTCACCTAAAATGTAATTAAATTGAAATAATATAGTTGGGAGAATTAAGGAATCGATCAGATCAGTTTTTCCCAATTTGTACCATGAATAATGGTCCGTTTTCACTCAAATGTTCAGATTATCTTTAATTGTACATCTAGCATTGAAATCACTACCTTAGCACCACTATCTCCCATCTGAACAATGTTACCAAGTCACTTTAAGCCCTATTTATCTGAATTCAGTTCCCCCCTCTCGCACGAAGCGCGGAAGCTTTGACGTTTCCTTAGATTATGAGAAAAAGCAAACGATTCGTTGTACTGTTCTCGACTCTTAATCCTTATCTGAATTCAGTTTTCCCCCCTCTCGCGCGAATCGCGGAAGCTCAGACCAAGTTCCTTAAATTATTAGAGAAAGAAGACGATTCGTTGTACCGTTTTCGACTCGTCTAAACGAATTATTCCCTTCCGCGCAAAGCTCGAAATTGTCGGCGTTTCATCAAAATATAGAGAAAGGAAGACGATTCGTCGTACCGTCGTTGACTCTTAATCTTTGTTTGAATTCAGTTTTCCCGAAAATTTTAAACCTCGGGTTTCTTTATCAGATATTATAGAAAAGTGAAACTTCGAGAAAATACAAGTATTGTAGTTGTAGTCACTCTCGAAGTCGTCACAGCGGATAAAAAGTCACAGTTCGTAGGGAAAAAACTTGTCGGCCGACCGACAAAATACCGACTACAAAATTCTGCATTGAAATAGTACACGAGGATCGAGCAAAAATACCGACACAGCTGACCCGACACAGCAATATATTTACCCGTGTCTTTCTTGTTCCCTCGACGAGACGACTCCACCCAACAACCCCCTTTCTCTTTTACTCCCCCTCCTCCTCTCTCAGGCTCATACCTCCCCTCTCTCTCCTCTCTTTCTTCCCCCGTTTCTTTTGTTTCCCTTTTCTCTTTTTTCTTCTCTTTTTTTCTTTTTCTTTCTTTTCTTTCTTTCCTCGCCTCCCTCTTTTTGTTTTTTCTCTTTCTTTCTCCTCTTTTCTTTTCTTTCTTTTCCTTTCCCTCTCTTTTTCCCTTCCCCCTTTTCTCTTTTTTCCCGACGGCAGCGCAATTTTACCGACAATATCCTGACAGGTGGGGGGGGGGGGGTGTCGCATGTACACCCAATTTGACCTGTTATTAAAACTTGATTTGACTTTGTTTTCTAGATCTTGGGATTTCTTCCCCATTCCCCAACATAGAGGGGACCTCACTATGAACATGACGGACAAAGAAAGCGGACAAAATATACAGTTCCTCATTCTACCCTCAACAATTGCTGTGGTAGACAAAGGAACATCCCTTCACTGCTATTATGTAAAAATGTGTAGAACAGGTGAATATGTATGTGACACCTGTTCTACACATATATTCTACTCAGTAATATTTTGATCATCTGTTCCAATATGGAACTATTACGAATGGACATTCATCGTTTTCTTAACGAATTCATTGTGATTGTCTCCGTCAATGTCGTCTCAATAACATTCCGTATATGTTTCTTCACTTGATGGTTACCGCCAATAAGCCGGGACAGAATCAAGATCGTGATTTTAAACATGTTAATCTACATGCGCAGAATATAGTACTCTCTTAAATCATGGGAAACCGATGTGCAGTTCTGGTTAATAATTGGAAATTGTTGTTCCGTGTACTGTGTTCTATTTTTGAAAAACATGTTGATATTACCAGATAGGTTTTGTTTGAATTGTTTGTGATTTAAAATCCAGTTTTCCCCAATTTTCTCATAATATTCCAGAATTACACCGCACAGGGCTTATAAAGGTCATGACATTCTAATTGTTTTATAAGGTCATTGGTGCGTCCAAAGTGTGCGAATCAGGAATAATAAATTTCATATCACCAAAATCGTCTGCATTGGGGATGTTTTTATTGAAGACATACTCTTACAGAGCACACCATCCAAACGAAACCCAAGAGAGGGAAACTGCTCCTTTGTCAATGCCCGAAAATGCTTACGCAGTCGTTATTGTTAGAACAGCTGAATGTTCTCATTAAGATACACATAATCAGAAGGCGGTGACTATCATTGGTCAGATCAAAGAAAGAATCACGTTGAATGTCCATCCGTAATAGGTCGATGGTTCCATAGACAACATCTATTGTTTTTTTTACTAATGCCCTTCGATCTTTAGTTCTAAAGTCAACCAGTTCACTTTTCTTCGGCCTTCGTACACCTTTAGTTGACCTTTGATGGACTTTTACTTGACCTTGCTTTCTGTATCGTACACTGTAGAATCTCCTACCGCATGTAGATTTTCTGCTGTATGTAGACACAGATATCTTGTTCATTCGCCTTCAGAGGGGAGATGTGTACATGTTATTTTGCTTTTAAAAATTGACAGCTCCAATGTATCTGCTAGTGACCTGTACTATCTTGATTGACCTTTATTTGACCTTGCTTTCTTTATCGCAGGATCTCCTACCGAAAATAGATTCCCTACTGTACGTGGACACTGATACCTTGTTCATCCGCCCGGTAGAAGAGATTTATAGTTTCTTCAAGCAATTCAATTCCACTCAGATGGCAGCCATGGCCCCTAATAGCGAGGTCAAAGGATGATAAGCTGATATAGGCATCGTTTAACAATGTTAAATCAGAGATGCATGGCCCTACTTGTTATCGGCGTCTATGATATGGTGAAACCCTAGACAAACTGCGCTTCAAAATGATCATGAAGTGCCTCAAAAAAGTAAAAAGCTTTGAGTGACCGTTTTTGAACCATTTTCCCCAATAGACTGTAGTGTTATAAAAACCATTAGGAAAACGAAAAATGAAATTACGATTTCCAATCATAAATATCTTGATAATCAGAAACGCGATCGGTTTGCATGTAAAAGTCATGGGATTCCTGACTGACCTAAAGGTTTATAAATATGATTGCAGCATGAGCTAAATCCAGGATTTTGTTTCAGAATATGAGACAATGTTACTGAGTGACTTTAAGTTCCATTCATTTCTAATGCCCATTTACACTTGCATGCATTTTGGTCCCGCATTGCCCAGCAGTATAGGGTACCAATGAGTGCCACTGAGTGGTCATCTCTGGCTTTCGGTCAAGTGTTGGCAAACATCCTCTAGCATCCTCCAGCATGCTGCCATGAATACACTCAAGATGGGTCAACCATGCAGAAACCAGAATGTGTGCAGGTGTGAATTGGGCATTATAGTATTAGCGGCCACCTCTGTATATAATGGTCAATATCAATTTTTAATTTCAATTTATTGATGTTTCCAACGAAACATTACAAATCAATCATAAGCATTTAAAACAAATGTAAGAAATACATGTTGGAAACAGAGGGGTCCACTAAAAAACAATGCTTGTACAAGATCTCTTATGATGAGTTGTGTGTTGCAGAACTTTTCTATATGTCTATTATATTGGATATTGTTTCTCTTTATGATGAGTTGTGTGTTGTAGAACCTTTCTATATGTCTATAGTGGTTACCTATATTGTTTATCTTTATGATGAGTTGTGTGTTGCAGAACCTTTCTATATGTCTATTATAGTGGATATTGTTTCTCTTTATGATGAGTTGTGTATTGTAGAACCTTTCTATATGTCTATAGTGGTTTACCTATATTGTTTTTCTTTATGATGAGATGTGTTTAGGTGAGTCTGTTAAGAAAGGACACTTGTCTATAGTGGTCATTTCTGTGTTTCCCTTGGGTGGCGTTAATACACAGGTTTTACTGTCTATATATATACATATATACAGGAAAAGAAAAAATATGGTTTGACTGTATGTGTCCAGTATATAAATAAGATAAAGCTAAACCTATCTTAGTGACCACCTCTCTATAAAAGCCACCTATATTGATGGGGTGAAGGGAGGTACGTGAATATGTAGGAGGAGTGGAACAGCTACAAGCCTATTTACCAGCAGACCAGAACCCAACTCCTGTCCATAGTTTCTTTTCGTTGATTAACATAACGCAAGTATGACATGCTATGAAACTAGCATATCACTAGATGTTGCAACCCTTGAAATAAGCGGCCAGGAACCAGGGGCAATTTATTTTCAAAAGTGGCCCCCAGGTTCATGGGGATTTAACCAGAATGACTATACAATTGCTCTTTTGTTACTCCATTTGACATTTGGTTTTGTTGATCCTTTGAGCCATTTGGTCATGCGCGTGCCTACCAACGGGCGCATTTTCACGGCAAACACTTGCGCCTGGCCGTCTAGTTTTGATGACTTACGCGCGCAATTGTGGCTCTACGAGGGCAAATTTGCGCACTGAACCCGCTTATTTGAATGGTTGCTATGTTGCCAATATGAATCATCTCTGTCTGCCTAATCATCTGCAGGTACCCCCGTTCTGCGCGGCATCCTTACTACGGTGAGACGGGACTGAACTCTGGTGTGATGCTGATGAACCTGACTCGGATGAGACGCTTTGGATGGACGCAGACGATTGTTCCTCTGTATCATGAATACAAACTCAAGATCCCATATGGAGACCAGGACCTTATGAACATATTATTCCATGACTATCCACGTGAGTTTGAATGCACTATTAGGCCTTTTTTTTTAAATTGTTTCCTGTTTTTTTTAGAACAAAATAAATTTCAAGCATTAAAAACTGAGAAATATAAGCCAAAAGAGGGATATAAAAAAAAAGTTGAAAAAAATATTTGACCGACCGATCCATGTTTTGAAACCTAATGCTACGTTTACACTATGTTCCAGGCGGCCACGGCAACCACATTTCAGGCCACCTTTGACGAAACGGGATGGACGTGAGACACCGCGGGGGACCGTATGAGCAAACGTGACAAGCCGTGATTGCCGTGGCCGGGCCAAATTTTTAAACTGTCAACAAATTTGCCACGGCAGTCACGGTGCAAACCTAGTGTTCAGATCAATTGGTTTCAATTGGATTTTCGTCTTGGGTTGTGTGAGGGTTCCAGACCGAGCAACAGTATTCCAGATGAGGTCTAACTAGAGAGAAGTAGGCTTGTTGGCGGATCTTTTGTGAGATTTTGCGGAGATTTCTGCTGACGAGTCCCAGCATCCGATTGGCTCGGGATGTGATGTTGTTCATGTGGCCTTGCCAGGACAACTTGGATGAGAAAGTCAGTCCTAGATACCGGAGATCTGTTACTAACGCAAGAGGAGTGTCTCCTAGCGTGTATGTGGTGGTGATGGCTTTCCGACGTAGGGAAAATGTGATGTGGTAGCATTTATCGGTGTTGAATTTTATCTGCCATGTGTTAGCCCGTGAATGCAGCCTGTTGAGTTCTTGTTGTAGGGCTTGGCTATCAGTGACATCAGTGATCGGACGGTATTATAGAACACAATCATCAGTAAAGAGTCGGATTTTAGAAGAGATCCCATCTACTATGTCATTGATGAAGAATATAAACAGAAGTGAGCCGAGAATTGTGCCCTGCGCCCGGCCCCCCTACTCAGTGTTATTTAGGGTACGCATATGCTCGTACCCTCTTTTTGAAAGCACCCCCTATCTGAGGACTGCCAACATTTCCGAACCCCCCTTTCGCGGGCTTTTCGCGGGCTTTTCCTGCCTTGGAGACGCCCCTAAATCAGGAAAAATGCTCAATGTACCCCCCTAAATTCGGAATAATTTCTCAGGAGTCCAAAGAGATGAGAGAAAAACAGAAAAACACCCCCTTTTTAAAGAAATCTCCGGGTGGAAAGTCAAATACACCCCTTTTTTTACAATTCTCGGGCCGGACTTTGTCGCACGAAAAGTACCCCTTTACCGGACATTTTGGCAACACGCATGCGGTCATTCCGACCTATGAGTGGGGGGGGGCGGGCCCTGCGGTACCCCAGAGGTGACTGGAACCCATTCAGATGACTCTCCATCCATTACAACACGTTGTAACCTTTCAGTTAGGAACACCCTGATCCATCTGATAAAGTTGTCATGGATCCCATAGTGATGGAGCTTATTGAGGAGGCGGTTATGGGGTACACGGTCAAAGGCTATGGAGAATTCTAATGCAACTGTATCAACTTGCTCTTTCTGGTCTAGACAGATGTAATGGTCAGCTGGGTCTCACATGAATGGCCAGGACGAAAGCCATGCTGAGCATCATTGAGAATATTATTTTCCTCATAGTGATCCATGATATTGCTGAAAGTGACAATGTTCGAGCAGTTTACTGCATATGGACGTGGTTGATACAGGCAGTAGTTGGAAGCCTTGCTCCTGTCTCCTTTCTTGAAGATTGGTGAGATATTTGCAAGACGCCAGTCAGATGGTACCGTTCCTGTGTCTAGAGATTGTTGAAAGATAAAGGTCAGGATCGGTGCTATGTCTTCAGCAAAGAACGTCAAGATCCTTCAGGGTTTGCCATCTGGTCTTGTGGCTTTGCTAACATTTATAGCTTTCAGTATAGTGACAATGCCACAGAGATTTCAATGCGATCCATTGAAGAAAACACGGGTTGTCCAAGATTTGGAATGTTTGAGTTATCCTCCAGTGTGAAAACTGATTGGAATTGGTCGTTCAGTGCAGTTGCTCTCCCTTTACTGTCTGATACAAGCTTTTCACCACACATGAGGGATCCAATTCCAGATGACTCTTGCTTTCTGGATTTGATGAACTTTCAGAATGCTTTTTTGTTCTTGTCATCAGGAGAGAACATCTTGTTTGGATTAGTCCAGTAGTTATGACGAAGTTGAGATCTTAATTCTTTCTGATAATTCTTGTACTTAAGCCAATCATCTGGTGTTTTTGAAGCTTTAGCTTTATTGTACATTCACTGATTTCTCTGACTTCTGACTCCTCTCTTTAGGGTGTTTGTGATCCAGGGACTGGTTCTATTCTTTCCAGATACCTTTGTTGGAATGTCTCTCTATGAGGTCTCCAATCTCTGTTTTGAAGTCTTCCCAGTTCTGCTGCACCGTTCTAGGTTCTGGGCTGCTACGTAGGAAAGAAGACTGAAACTTGAGGAGATCTGCACGCATGCTGGTTGTATCAGCTTTAATATACATGAATACTTTCCGAGCTTTCTTCCTTGAGATTGATGGACTTTGGTTAACTCTAAAGCTCACGATGTCGTGGTCACTGATACCTGCTGTGACTTTGCACTCATCAATGAAGGCTGGGTGGGTAGTGAGAACAAGATCAAGGATGTTCTCTGTAGCGCCTGCTGTTCTGGTAGGCTCTTTGACCATCTGCTCAAAGTAAACGTCGTTGCATATGTCAAGAAGGCAAGAGCATTTTCTTCCTTCGTTAGCACCGGGCTTAACTATGCGGTTGGACCAATCGATGTGAGGTTAATTGAAGTCACCATCAACAAGTATGGTCCACATCAACTCAGTCTGCGATGTACAAATGCTGCATTCAGTAGCTATGAAAGTATCCCTTATCATGATGAAGACTCCTCCTTTTCTAGCACATGTCCTATCTTTTCTGTATGTGGTAAATCCTATTGGAGTGACCTCCTGCTTTTAACTACATGTCATTTTAGTGTCATCAACCTAATTTATAGGACTGGAACTGCGGTTTCTTAACCCATTTTTAGAAGATAAAAGTGGGCAAATTTTTCTTGAGATCACATGACTGACTTTCCCGCGCCAATTTTGCCGCCATGTTGTTTTTCGGGAACCAAGGTTTTCAGAGTATGACATGCCTAGCGGGATCGGGTTTGAGGAGAGGCAAACCTTTCTCTTTTACGGCAAACCTTTCAACATATATCTGTGTGATGCTCTTCTTGTCAGTACTACTTTTAAGGACAGATGACCAGGCGAGATACAAGGAGCAGAGTAGATCTACTACTACTAGTTCTGTTGGAGTTGGACACGGTAGGATCTTACCATTTTTTTACCATGACTTTTGTCCTCGTGATCTCAATGTTATGAACTTGCGTTATCACCACTTTGAGTTTGACTTTAGTTGTGTGGAACTGCGGAACATGTATTCAATATCATTGAGCTGTGTAAAGAAACCTCAAACTGCAAAAGGGCTTAATTTAAGCACAACGCCCTTCCTAGGACCAGCAGTAGGAGTACCACGAGTCAAGTTTCCCTTATTCATCGTAGGTAATCTATTAGCCAACGATATTAACCCTAACCCTGGGCCAGAAAATGGAAAAGCCCGCAGGGGACCTAAGTATCCTTGCGGATTGTGTGGGTATGCTGTCAAAATGAACTGTATCCAGTGCACAGGTTGTAACAAATAGTTTCACAATGCCTGTTCAGGTGCTTCAGATAGTGGCCATCCTAGTACATGTAATAGATCTACTATGGTTTGGATTTGTACTACCTGTGACGACTTAAATATAACTAAATCTAGAAACGATTCTACTGCTTATGTTTACTCTAACAATTGTGACAATTCATTGCTACATGTTAGTCTTAACGAGAACGACACGGGAAAAGATTTGCACCCTGACTTTGACGTGGATGCAGATCCACCGCCGATCCTCACCACCAGCTACCCAAGACAGGGTTCCCGTCAACATCGACATCAACCTCAAGCTGATATAGCTGAAGCGAAATCCAACAACCTACAGAGTCGGAAACGAGTGCCTACACTCAAAATTGCCAACTCATTGGATGGTTGGAGAATAGTTCAGCGACATGTTTCCCCAATAAAAATGTGTAAATCCTCGGGAAAATGGACACTAAATAAAAAGTACTCTACATCTACATGTAATAATGATACCAGAAGGCAACAGCCTAAGGTTAAACTTAATTCGACCAATTGTTCTCTAAACTTGGCCATTTTGAATTGCCGCAGTGTCCGAGGGAAAGCTTCAATTCTACAAGCAACCATTGATAACGAGAAACTGGACATTCTGGTCGGCACAGAGTCATGGCTTTACCAAGATATTGGCTCAGCCGAAATTTTTCCAAGGAACTTGAACATTTTTCGTAAAGATAGGAACTTCAACGGAGGGGGTGTCTGTATAGCCATCAACAAGGACATTCCATGTTTTGAAAGGAAAGACCTATCAGAAGAGGGAGTCGAACTCATTTGGTGTCAAGCCTCGATTTCTGGCGAAACTGTTCTGTTGGGAGCATTCTATAGACCACCAGGAGAAAGCGCTACCCCTATTGATAAGTTGAAGGAAAATTTACTCAAGATACACAGCAGCACAAGATCTCCTCATGTAATTCTTGGCGGCGACGTTAACGTCCCAGGATTGACTTGGAGCACTGATGATGTTACTTCACCAAAGGGAAGTCTTCGGAAATCCTTACTGGATCTTATTGATGACAACCACTTATCCCAGATGGTTACCTTCCCAACAAGACATCACCAAAATGGAACAGAGAACACGCTGGATCTCTTACTAACAACACATCCTTCCCTAGTCACAGATGTGAAGCCAGTTGCAGGCCTCAGTGACCATTGTATTGTTAAAGCAAAGTTCTCTACCCTTACCAATCTTCTGAAAAATCCACCGCGCATAATGCAACTATGGAAGAACGTAGTCCCCGATGACTTCAAAGACAAAGTTCGGAAACTGAAAGCAGATTATTTTGAGAGAAATCCTGATTCAAAATCGGTTGAGGAAAACTGGTTGTGTTTCAGGGATAATCTGAAGACAATAGTCTCGGACACAGTACCTACCAAAACATCCAAGGAGAATATACGTAAGCCTTGGTTCACACGCACACGCAAGCGACTGTGTAGCAAGAAGGAGAAAGCTTACATCATAGCAAAGCGTTCTGGAAATCACCAAGACTGGATTGATTTTACAAACATACGCACAGATGCTAGTAAATCCATCAGATCTGCACACAGACAATACATCAAAGAGTTGACGGAGAACGCGAACACCAAGAATTTCTGGCGATATATACGCTCAACAAGAAAGGACAATGTCGGCATTCAAACCCTGAAAGTCAACGATAAAACTCTCACCAATGCCCGAGACAAAGCGTTTGCACCATTAAGCCAGTTTGAAAGCGTCTTCAATCGAGAGAGCCAAGGCCAAAAGCCTCAACCAACCATGACTGTAAATCCCTTCCCGGAGATGCCACCCATAATTGTCGATACAGAAGGAGTTAGGAAGCTGTTGCGGAATATCAATACCTCAAAGGCTATAGGTCCAGATCAAGTCCCGAATCAAGCCTTGAAGTTAGCAGCAGATGAAATTGCTCTTGTACTCCAGCATCTATTTCAGCAATCACTCGACCTGGGTGACCTCCCGGAGGATTGGAGGAAAGCAAACATCACACCCATCTACAAAAAGGGCCCACAACAAATCCAGCGAATTAACGTCCGGTCTCTCTAACGTGTGTTTGTTGTAAGCTCCTGGAACATATCATTGATTCGAGTCTTATGACCCATTTATCAAAATGGGACATACTCTCTGACAACCAGCATGCTTTCAGAAAGGCAAGATCTTGTGAAACTCAGCTTATCTTGACAACTCATGATCTTACAAAGAGTATTGATACTGGACTGACAACGGATGTAGCTATACTGGATTTTCGAAGGCCTTCAATGTGATGCCGCATCATAGCCTTCTCACTAAACTGGACTTCTACGGGATTAGATACAAAACCAAAAAGTGGATATCATCCTTCCTTACTAAGAGATCCCAGAGGGTCATGATTAACGGCGAGTGTTCTGACTGGGTTTACGTCCTTAGTGGGACTCCACAGGGTACGGTCCTCGGGCCTCATCTCTTCCTCCTTCATATCAATGATATTGATAATGGTGTGAAGAGTACTACCAGACTCTTTGCGGATGATTGCTTAATCTACAACACCATAAGATCACCCAAAGATGAGGAAATACTGCAAACGGATCTTAACACCTTGGTCAACTGGGCCAATACCTGGGGAATGACTTTCAACCCGAGCAAATGCACAACTATGCGAGTCACGAGGAGCAGGAAACCAAACAGAACATCTTACCAGATGATGGAAGTCAATCTCGAAGAAACCACACACACCAGATACTTGGGTATAATCATACAAAATGATATGAGATGGATCAAACAGGTTGAAAATTCAAGAAGTAAGGCCATGAAAGTAGTCAACTTCTTGAAAAGGAACTTCTATCAATCTTCAACAAAAAACAAAGGAGAAGCTGTATTCTATGCTGGTTAAACCTCATCTTAACTATGCTTCTTCAGCCTGGGATCCATATACGACCACCAACATCAGCAACATTGAGAGAGTCCAGAATGCAGCAGCTAGATTCGTCAAAAACACTTATACAAGATATTCAAGTGTCACTGCTTTGAAGGACTCAATGGGTTGGATCCCCCTCCAGGAGGAAAGACGGAAGTCTCGTATCACCTGTTTGTACAAAATGATTCACGACTTGATGGACATCAACTACAAGAATTACATCTCACCCAAGGTAGAACGAACAAGACGGGGCCTTGACCAACAATTCTATATCAACAAAGTCAAGACGGACGCATACGCTTACTCATTCTTCCCAAGGACGGTTAAGGACTGGAACAGTCTTTCTCCCTCAATTGTAGCCCAACCTTCCTTAAATACTTTGAAATCTGCGCTTAAAACCAACTTAAAACCAGCACCTTAAGTTGGTGGCCGCACACAACGAGACACCTCCAGTTTAAACACCTTTACGGCGTCTTTTGGAGGAATCCTACCAAGTACCAAGTACCAAGTCCTACCAAGTACCTCAGAATTAAGGATGTCTGGTTTTAAATGCGACTTTGTTCCAATGATAACGTCAGGTTTGTGATCGTCTATCATTGCTTCCATATGAGGAATTTTGGTGTAAAGTCCATCACAATTTACAAGGATACATTTAATACTTTTGCGGGGACGCATGTTCCTGTCCCTATTTGTTGGTTGTTTAATACCACGATGTTGACCCCATGCAGGAGATGAAGTAGCATTTGGTGGTCCAATGTCGCCGATATCTTGGTTGGCTGTGTCGTCCAAGCTGCTAAATGAGTTGGAAGTCTGCATAGTGCTAATAGGGGAATGGAAAACCGAAGGGCTGATGTTAGGTAAGCCACATTGGCAACATATCCACGTCAGGCTCGTGTCAGCATATGCCTTGTATATGTTTAAAGGCATGGCCATACAGTCTATGTGATACCAACCATCACACTTATCACACTGAAGGCAGTTTTGACCCCATTTTGCTGCTCTCTTACAGATTATACATGGATACCTGACCACCCGAGGACCTGGGTTCACCTCTGTATCTCCCCCTAGCAATAGCAATATGGCTAGATAGGACAGGTTGTTCTGTCTTAGGGATGTTCCTATACGTCGAAATTTCGAAGTGACAATGATATGCATTTTGTCTTTAGAGTTACTTGACAAATAGCTATATCCAACTGATGTAGGCAGGGTAGTGTAAACTTTCAAGTTGCCATAGTTGAGGCCTAATGTGTCTATCACATGCCTAAGGAAGTCAGAAAAATCCAAGTTTTGACTGTTTCCATCTGATCTGATCAATATATTGTTCCATGACTATCCACGTGAGTTTGAATGCAACATTACATAACTATCTAATGTCTGAGAGTCAATATGAATACAAGCTCAAGATTACATGGGGAGACCAATATCTGATCAATATATTATTCCATGACTATCCACGTGAGTTTGAATGCAACATTACATAACTATCTAATGTCTGATAGTCAATATGAATACAAGCTCAAGATTACATGGGGAGACTAGGATCTGATCAATAAATACTATTCCATGACTATCCACGTGAGTTTGAATACAACATTATATAACTATCTAATGTCTGAGAGTCAATATGAATACAAGCTCAAGATTACATGGGGAGACCAATATCTGATCAATATATTATTCCATGACTATCCACGTGAGTTTGAATGCAACATTACATAACTATCTAATGTCTGATAGTCAATATGAATACAAGCTCAAGATTACATGGGGAGACCAGTTCTGATCAATATACTATTCCATGACTATCCACGTGAGTTTGAATGCAACATTATATAACTATCTAATGTCTGAGAGTCAATATGAATACAATCTCAAGATTACATAGGGAGACCAATATCTGATCAATATACTATTCCATGACTATCCACGTGAGTTTGAATGCAACATTATAACTATCTAATGTCTGAGAGTCAATATGAATACAAGCTCAAGATTACATGGGGAGACCAATATCTGATCAATATATTATTCCATGACTATCCACGTGAGTTTGAATGCAACATTACATAACTATCTAATGTCTGATAGTCAATATGAATACAAGCTCAAGATTACATGGGAAGACCAGTTCTGATCAATATACTATTCCATGACTATCCACGTGAGTTTGAATGCAACATTATATAACTATCTAATGTCTGAGAGTCAATATGAATACAAGCTCAAGATTACATGGGGAGACCAAGATCTGATCAATATACTATTCCATGACTATCCACGTGAGTTTGAATGCAACATTATAACTATTTAATGTCTGAGAGTCAATATGAATACAAGCTCAAGATTACATGGGGAGACCAAGATCTGATCAATATACTATTCCATGACTATCCACGTGAGTTTGAATGCAACATTATAACTATTTAATGTCTGAGAGTCAATATGAATACAAGCTCAAGATTACATGGGGAGACCAGGGTCTTATCAATATATTATTCCATGACTATCCACGTCAGTTTGAATGCACTATTATCCAAGTATTTAATATCTTAAAGTCAATTTCTCAAGACAGAGTATATCATGAGAGCTGAATACAAGCTCAAGATCATTTGGGGAGACAGGGGCAGCGTCTTATGAAACCGTCATGAGTACAAGTTCAACGACATCCCATTGAAATGCGCGTTAAACTTACACGCATTCCTACGGGATGTCAGTGAACTTGTACTTATGACGCTGCCCAGGATCTTAATTATTAATATATTATTCCATGACTATCCACTTGAGTTTGAATGCAATTTTACTCAAGTATCTTATGTCTGAGAGTCATTTACATATGGAATAGTATTTGGTATTACTATTTCAAGCTCAAGATTATATGGGGAAATTATACTTTTTATCATTCTGTACTTAAAAAGATTTCCACAACGCCCCTAATTGCAGTGTTATAATCTATGTTCAAAGTCATAGATATAATTGTTAATGTGAGCCAATTGGTGTAGATTCGTGGGTCAAAATGTATTTTTAAAAGTAAAAGTGACAATATTACAAAAGTCAAGTTGTTTTTTCAATACATTTGTTTGATCAGTTGCTTAGTGTTAATGCTCTGTCAGGCGTCCAACTGTTTAAAAATATGCAATTTTTAATCATAAATGAAAATATGAAATGTTTTTGATTAACATGTATGCTGAAACTAAAGGGTGTATGACCTTTGACCTCTCCAGAGAGGGACTTTTTTCATATATGCCTGTGAGTGGAACTATAGTCCTGGCCACTGCATGCCAGGATGGCAAGAGCAATAGTTCAAGGATATGCAGGTTTTTCACATTAACAACATTTGTTTTGCTAAATATATTACTCATTGCGGATATAGTATCGAAAATAATATCGCTAGTGATATTCGTTTGTCTCGCAATGTGGTCAATAAGGAATCTAAAAGATCTTTACGGGAGTAAAGTATAAAAGACCCTTGCTTATAATAGTTTTTATCACCTGACGAAGTATCGCAGTAGCATACGAAACGTCGTGATCTTTTAGATTCCTTATTGACCACATTGCGAGACAAACGAATATCACTAGCGATATTATTTTCGAAACATTTGTTTTGATTGACATGTATGCTGAAACTTCAGGATTCATCACCTTTG
>JAVYIG010013045.1:35000-49674 GCA_035222895.1 Strongylocentrotus droebachiensis | reverse complement strand
TGATTTTGGGGGGCTCCGTCCCCTGGACCCAACGCCAAAAAGTTACCTGCCAGTGTCACGAAATGATAAGGTATACAAAAAAAAAAAGCTCATATGACCTTAATTAAACGCCTAAAACCTCTGAGCTTCCGGGGCCGGCTTCGGATTAACTCATATCCTGCCATGAGGCTGCTTGCACGCTATTGTTACGCTGCTTCTTGCATGCTAGCAAACATTCGTAATAGCAGTTATTGTTCATGCCTATTGGACTGTGCCTAGTGCTTTGCACGCTCTATTGTTAGTACCATCGCGTTAATCCGATTATCTCGTTATAAATCTGGCACTGGGGGATTAGCCCTGTGGCAGGATAAGAGTTAACAATCGAGAACGGTACAGCGAATCGTCTTCTTTCTCTCATAATCTTATGAAACGTGAAGCTTCCGCGCTTCGCGCGGAAGGGGGAACCTGAATTCAGACAAGGATTCAGAGGCGAGAACGGTACCAATCTTTTGTGATTTAATGAAACGTAAAATCTTCCGCGCTTCGCGCGGGATGGAGGGGGGGAACTTAATTCCGACGAGGATTATTTTCGACAGCGGTACAACGAATCGTCTTCTTTCTCTAATAATTTAATGAAAAATAAAAGCTTCTGCGCTTCGCGCGGGAGGGGGAACCTGAATTCAGACGAGGATTAAGAGTCGAGAACTGATTAGCAAATCGCCTTTTTTCTCTCATAATCTTATGAAACTTTAAAGCTTCCGCGCGGGAGGGGGGGGGACCTGAATTCAGACGAGGATTAAGAGTCGAGAACGGAACAACGAATCGCCTTCTTTCTTCAATAGTTTAATGAAACGTCAAAGCTTCCGCGCTTCGCGCAGGAATGGGAGGGGGTAAACTAGATTCAGACGAGGATTAAGAGTCGAGAACTGTTCAGCCAATCGTCTTCTTTCTCTCATAATCTTATGAAACTTAAAAGCTTCCGCGCTTTGCGCGAGAGGGGGGGGGGGGACCTGAATTCAGACGAGGATTAAGAGTCGAGAACGGTTCAACGAATCGCCTTCTTTCTCTAATGATTTAATGAAACGTAAAAATATCCGCGGTTCGCGCGGAGGGGGGGGGGGAGGGGGGGGGAACTGAATTCAGACGAGGATTAAGATTCGAGAACGGTTCAACGAATCGCCTTCTTTCTTTTATAGTTTAATAAAACGTCAAAGCTTCCGCGCTTCGCGCAGGAGGGGAAGAGGGGGGGGGGAACTGAATCTAGACAAGGATTAAGATTCGAGAACGGTACAACGAATCGCCTTCTTTCTTTTATAGTTTAATAAAACGTCAAAGCTTCCGCGCTTCGCGCAGGAGGGGAAGAGGGGGGGGGGAACTGAATCTAGACAAGGATTAAGAGTCGAGAACGGTACAACGAATCGTCTTCTTTTTCTTATAATTTAATAAATCCTAAATTTTTCGCGCTTCGAGAGGGGAAAAACTGAAATCAGACGAGAATTTAGAGTCGAGAACTCTACAACAAATCGTCTTCTTTCTCTAATAATTTATAGATCCTAAAATTGTTCGCGCTTCGCGCGAGAGGGGAAAAACTAAACTCAGACGAGAATTATTTTAGAGAACGTTCGGTACAACGAACCGTCTTCTTTTTCTAATAATTAAATGAAACGTCAAAGCTTCCGCGTTTTGCGGAGGAGGGAAGGGGAAACTCGCCCCTCGATTACGTACCAATATTTGGCTCGCATAATTTCAAATTTGGCCCCCCCCCCCCTAAGAAATCCTGGATCCGCGCCTGAATCATGGCGTCCGAAATCAACAGCACATAAACAATTTAATAGAACATAACTTTATAACAGGACAGCTTCCTTTTCGTGAGTCCCTCCTGGTCCTGGTCGCTTGGCCAGTCTCTAGACTGCGTAGATATCCCTGTCGACTTTGCAGCTCATCTCTATCTCTGTCGATGACTTCCCTGGTCGCTTGGCCAGTCTCTAGACTGCGTAGAAATCCCCGTCGACTTGACAGCTTATCTCGCCCGAAGTAAAAGTCTCTATATGAAGAAAATGTTTCTGCTCCTCAATAAATCTACCTCGTGCATTAAACGTCTACATCGTAGCACTGACGTGAAGGGTATTGCCCGTTATTCTACACCAACTTCCCTTTACCCTTTCTTTTCCTGGTCCTTAACATTCCAAACCTCCTGGGTATCCAAGCTATTTTTATTTCTCTCTACATTCAATAGCCAACCCAAAATCATGCATATCAAAACCCCCCATATACTGTGTGTCTTATATGCAAATGACTTTGCCAAAATGCACCTGTGCTTGGCTACCTCTATCTGACTTTAGAGTAGTACATTTCCTTTGAGTAGTACATTTCCCTTCTCGCCGGGAAAATTCCTTTCATGACAAAGATTATAAAGGAAAAATAAAAGAGATACCATCAATTAAACAATGACCTCTTACGGCGTGTACACCCAAGAAAACTCAGCTTATTAGTATGTGGTATACTTACTAGCAGAACAAAATATGAATCCGATAAGAAATAACTGGCACATGATTCTTGTCTTTTGCCTCCTGTTCACAAACACACAACGACATTACAATGGCTCCGTCTTGCTTTATTGCAAAGAGCGCCTTTGTCACGATGTACGTGTGTTTTCTCACCAAAATAGATTAAGGATTGAATTTACAACATACACAAATGACTCAAAACAAATTTGGTAAAATAAAGTTTATATGAACTTTATTGTATATGTAACAATGATTCGGCAAAATCAAGAATATAAATTATTTTACAAAATCAAGCCCTGTAGGGAATATCAGCTGTTGACATTTATTTAACGATTTAAATAAGATGTAGATCTATCGGTGACTCCGAACGGAACAAATTTAAAATATGTCTAGAGTCTTTGGACTATGGTAATTGTTCAAGACTGAAGAACTTTATGTCGCGAGAGTTAAATGGTAAGGATACTGTAGACGAAGACCGTTGAGCTGAGTTGAAATCACTTATGATTGTCACTGACGGGATTTTGGTCAAATTAACTTAATGCTTGCAAAACTTGCTTACGCTTAAAGGGATAACGGGTTTGGCTACCCTTCTCATCCCTACAGTTTGTTTTATTACTATAAATATTACTAGAGTTATCAAATGTTATAATAACAAGAGTTACAGATTAAAAACCATAACAGCCAACAATGACGTTTGGAATATCTGAATGGCTGAAAAAGAGCTTTGAAACAAAGATACGTTTTCCGGTATAATTCAGAGGCCAATGCCCCCTTCCATCCTTCTTTCTATTTATGTTTTATCTCAAAGGATGTGCAATACAGGATTGATACATTCCTCTCCCCCCCCCCCCCCTCCCTCCGCCCCTTCCCCCTTTCCTGTGTCGCGAGGGGAAAGGGACAGCTAAGTCGTGGACGGAATGTGTATGCTCTTTAGTGAATGAAGCAAATGAAGCGCGAAGAGTGGAGTATGTAGTAACTATATCGCTGAACTATATACAATGTACTTACGCATGTGAAGATCATGATGGAACAGCCCTCGACGGTAAAATATGACTGTTTCAAAACACGAATAAAAGTTGGCAGCACAAAATATTCAACGCAGGCGCGGATCCAGGATTTGTTAGGGGGAGGCCCAAATGTATAATCAATTTGAAATTTAGTGTGCTGAATTTTGAAAATCGTGCCGGCTTATATTTCGCTCAGTGGGGGGGGGGGGGGGGGGGGGGGGGTAGTGAGCACAGTTTTTTTTAATTTTTTGCCCCCGGAAATTTGAAAGCAAAAAAGAAAAAGTAATGCTTTGGTCACAATTTTTTTTCTTCATTCCCCCCCCCGTCATTTTTTTTTGGCCAGGGGGGGGGGGCAGCCCGCTTGCTCCCCCGCTCCCCGCATCCCCCTGGATCCGCGCCTGGGTCAATGCCCGTGCAAATTATCCTGCTTTTGATGCCAATTGGTCGAGTTCAAGAAATCATTCGGTGCAAGGTAACAGAATAATGGGAAAAGACCCACCCCCGTCCCATAATAAAAATGGTATAACCCCGGGGTACTCAGGGCACGTACACCACTGTGTTTTAAATAATTTAAGAAAAACAAAATCTTAACAAGTGTCATGAGTCATTTAACATAAATCATTGAGAGAATTAATTGTGCTTTTGATCGATAGATTATGTTCATTGTTAACTCCATTCTATTCATCCTCTTCTTCCCTCTCTCTTTCAACATCTTCAACATCTCGTTTACTCTCTCTCTCTCTATCTCTCTCTCTCTCTCTCTCTCTTTCTCTCTCCATCCTCTGTCTCTCTCCAGTTGGTTGTTGGCAGATATATCGATAATTCTAAGTTCAAAAGAGAATATAATTACAATCACCGAGATGATCGAATATTTAAATGAGTAAACATATTGCCTAATTACAAGCCATCAAAGTGGTCAATATCAATTCATCGACTTAATTTGCAGGGCTTCAGCGGCGTAAGAATTTTACATATTGAAACAAAATCTAATTAGCACTGACAAAATTGACGAGACAAACCAAGGCAAGTGAGGTACTGCTAATAGACAACTGATATACAAGTATATTGCACGACATATGTTTCATTTATATTTAGTTAAAATTGTTAAGGAATACTTCGAAACAAACAAAAAGAAACTTTGTATATTGATTACTTATCGTTTTAATGTACATAATTTCCCTTCATTCTATTTAGACAATAAGTGCACGGGGTTAACCAGCCTCAATAGCCAGACGTGTTCAGAGCGGTGACGTCTAGCTCTCGATCCTCCTCTGCATGCTCTGAAACCATACGAGAGATTGTGTTTTGAGTTTTGAGCATGTCAAAGGCCAGACGAGATTGACCCGCCCTAGTTTTGTGCTTGATGTAGCGTTCGAAATGGAAACTGTCTAGCAATAGCCTGCCTCGGTCTGGCTTTAGTCCCACATCTGATGGCAGACGGGCTCTCAGTATAAGTTCGTGGTTGTGTAGTTTATGGTAATTCAGGGTTATTAACCCTATTTTCAAAGCTGTGATGTGCTTTTTTTGCCTCCTTTTCCTTTTCTTCTTCCTCCTCCTCTTCCTCTTCCCCTTATTCTACTGCTTGTTCATCATCCTCTTCGATCTCCGTCTTCGTCATCGTCGTCCCCCTCTTTCTTTTTTTCCCCTTCTTCCTCTTCTCCTTTATCTTCTCACTCTTCTGTGTATTATTGTGTTTATGTGTATTTAACTGTATATGATATGATAATCTGTATACGTTTGCATGTACCACGTAACGCTCACCGTTTCATTGTTACCTAAAATATCTTAGATTTATGAATACATGATTGATAAAGTTTTCGGTTTAGTTTTGAGCATTATTGTAGTGAATTCAGTTTAAAATTGGGTCTGAGTTTATTTCTAGTCATTTATTTTCAGTATTTTAGGGTACATTTTTACTCAACATGTCACTGACAGCGCAAATTGTAGCACCCCGCTTACTGTTGACTATAGGCATATTTTTCTACTACTACTATCAATATGAATATAAATCCAACAAATATATAATCTAAACACACAATTCTATATCAAAATCAGAATATAATAAAATATACTAGTCAATGTTTTTGGCGTGCAACATATAGGGTGATCATGATGTCTCATGTTAATTGTGTATCGTTACCTATAAATTCAAATATATTATTACTGAATGATACAGTTATGATAACGGAAAAAGAAATTAGACATGTTTATCTTGAATACTTCTTATATTGAATTTCAAATAAATGTATAAACTTTGTAATTATTTTTCATTAGGCCAGTGGAGGTACTAAAAGACACTCACTCGGCAAAATACTTATGTCTTGTATTTGAATATTATTTCATGAATCCAGGGTGGTAATTCTCACTTTGTTTACCTTTTTTCAGTTCATTATGTAAATTCCTAACTTTGCCTTATTGCCATGAATTTATATAATACCATCCTACATTTAATCAACACAATTGATGAGTTTTTGGGGAGATATCGTGAACATTTTATTTTAGGGAGGTACATATATACATACCATGGGTAATAAACTAGAAAGGCCAGGAAGAAAAGAGAGAGGGGTGTGAAATAAAGCAGGAGAGGAGAAAACGGAATTCCATTTAAAAAAAAGGTAAAATAGATCGTTACCATGTAAAATAATACAGACAAAAAATAAGACTCATCGGTAACAAGATTATAAAATGGAACAGCGCCAACAGAGAGGCTAAAGTCAGAAGGACAAGAGAGGGATAGAGAGGGATAGAGAGGGGAGAAAACGGGAGGAAGAGAGAGAAAAAGAGAAAGAGGGAGAGAAAGAGAGAGAGAAAAAGAGAGAGAAAGATAGAGGGAAAGTGGAGCAAGAGAGAGAGCAAGAGGCGAAAGGAGGACAGAGAGAGATATAGAGGTAGAAATAGAGAGAGAGAGAGAGAGAGAGAGAGGCGAAAAGAGAACAGAGAGATACAATAAAGCGAAAACTTACTTTTACAAGAATACTATACAATCCACACCAAATGTAGTGCCTAGCAAAATGATGTAATTGTCAACATAGTTTAGAGTCATATATTTTGAAGGGACACAAGATTGAATATAGTCATTTCTATTTGAAATATGAACTATTGATTACACTCCATGTAACCTACTTTTAATTGTGAAAATTAGAAAACAATAACTCACAATTGTTATGTAACCCCAAGTAAAAGAAATGAGAAATGAATAAGACTAATCGGTATGATGATTATAACATGGAACAGCACCGTAGAGGGATTTAATTCAAAAGGTGAAGGGAGTAAGAGAGTTGCATGAATTGCACATTGAAAGTAAGTACTGTGCAAATAACTGCAATATTAAGCGGAGGGGCAGAGTCAGAGAAGAGAGTTTTGAGAACGAATGTATCAGCTCTACTAACGCAACTAAAACAAAAATATGGAGAATCAGAGAGATCAATTTTAAGGAGCAATTCTAATAAGTAAAATGCTATTCGTTTTGATATGTTTTTTTCTTAAGTAATGGAAAACAAAATACGCTTTTGGCTCAGATTTAATATCAACCTGAAAATAATTTACACCACATAATCGCTACAGCATTATTCATAGTTTTTTTTTTAAAATGATTGAGGGTTCAATAAACCTGCATCTATTAAATTCAAACAGTGGACACACGCCTACCGCATTGTGTGGTTAATGATTGATTCCAATCAGATTGGTGAACGAACATATATAATAGGCCATCTGTACATTATACTGCACACAGTTCCCTTCTCTCTTCTCTCTCTCTCTCTCTCTCTATATATATATCTCTCTCTCTATCTCTCTCTATATATATACATATGTTTCTTTCTCTCTCTTTCTCTCTCTCTCTCTCCTCCCTTTTCCATCCTGATTCTATCCCTTTTCTTATAGGCTAGGAATATTGTGCTTTGAGGTCAAACAAATTGCAATAAAATTTTTCTCACCGGAATGCATTTCAGTAAGGTCCCCAAAATGACATACTAAAAGTCCAAAAAAATCCATGTAGTGGAAGTGTGTCTAATTTACATGAATCCAAAATGGCCGCCAATTCTACTGTTTTCACCTAGATTTGGTCAAAATTTCACATTACATACCTTTTAGAATACTTTTAGTGTACTTTGAATGTCTAAACAGATATTTTCAAGAATTCTTATGTTCGCGCAAAGTTTCAGGTGCCTAATTGAGTGTCCTAATTTGCATAAATTCAAAATGGCTGCCAAATCAAGCATTTTTCATATTTTTTTAGAGAATTGATTTTAATTATAATTCTTGTCCTATGTAATATCAGAATAATTGCGACAACACTTATTTATGTTGTAAAAATATTTTTAAATTTCAAACATATCATAATTAGGTTCTTTAGTTTGCATAAACACATACATATTCAATTTAGTTTTGTTTCTCAACTTACAATGCATTCCAGAGTAGCTATAACATATGTCTACATTGGTTCACAAATCTGAGTTCAGTTCTTATTACAGTTGGAAGTCTCCAACAAACATACATTTATGTTGCACGCTGGTCAGTAGTATCATCAAGTTCTAGGTCTGGTGGTGGTGAGTTGGTGCAACTAGTACCACGACAATCAGTGCAGGCTGTTGAACATTGGAGGCCATACTTCCGGCACGTGCATTTCTTGGTTGCACAGTCTTTCTTGCATCCACATCTGATGACTTTAAGGAGTGATGCGGGTGCTGGTGGTTTATCAGTTTGTATTGGAAGATACTTCCCATCCGTGACCTGCCAACCCCAGTCTACCGGTGTCAGTTTGTCTGCCATTCCTTTCCATTCTAGTATCTGATAGTACACACGCAGACTATGGAACTTTGCTGCTGCTGAAGTTGGGGGCAAAGTCTTTGCTTCTAAGGCAGACGACATTGACGATACCTTTACGCAATATCTTCTGTATCTCAGAGAATCTAGATCTTCTGTTGAGTCACCACCATACAGGCATACAAGTGCCTTCTCTCCAGCTGTAATAATGGTCTCCTTCAGGTCTGATGCTGGCTGACTAAATGCCTTGGCAAGCTCACAGAAGTCGTCATTCTTCATGATTTTCTTCAGTGCTACGCCTTTCCCTAGTCCAAATATGCGAGACGTTGTGTCGCAGCCCAGAAGCGCATGGACAAAAAGAATGTTGCCACACACACTACTTCCTAGAGTTTCCTTCAGCTTTTTGATATTCCATGTTCGATTCTTCTTGGAGTTTGCCTTGGGCTCAGGTGCAAAAAAGACGTCCTTTGCATTCAGATCAGCGTGGTAGATCAGCAAGATGAGAAGGTCTGTATCATTCCCGACAAGAACTGTGTCTTTAAACTGAGCTGCTTCTACCGCTGTAGTAACAATTAAGAGATCTGCATTTCCTCTTGCATGAGATACAGTGCAACCATGCATTTCGAGCTTGGAACTGAGTAGGTTTATGAAGCGTTGCTTGTTAACTTCATTTGCAAGAAATTCGTCTTTCTTGGATTTGATTACCATGTCCTCTGCAAAGTTGACAGTCAGGCCTTGACAACCTCCTGATCGTCTAAGATGTGTTGCGTCCTTGGTTGACGGACCGCCTTGATAGCCATCAAAAACAACCGTTGGCCTTCCATATTTGCTGCTGACATAATTGACAAATAGCTGGCATATGTTGTTGAAAGTGCTCTCACTTGGCCAAGGAAAACGGTGAAGTAGTGCACCACCATCCAAAACAAAATGAACATCACTACTGGGTAGCGTCTGCTCTCGTGTCAGCTCATGTTCAAACACCTTCCAAAGTGCATCTGCTAGGACTGGTTTGTCGGCCTGTAGGGGGAGACATGATGATTCAAACAGAGCAGGGGGGTGACTGCATAACTCGTAGCTGAAAACTGATGCTAAAGTATCTTCACGTTCCCTACTGACAATGACCAGTCTCTGGAAAAGGAGCTGTGGGTCTACATGAACAGATTCATCGCCGATCTTTACAGCAGTCCTTGCACCTAATGTCACTGCTTGATCACTTCTTTTGAATGAATGTTCATCCACTTTCTTTCCAGCCATGGAGTTCAGTATCTTGTTACCGACGTCTTTGGATTGGTCTACATTTACAGTTTCGTGTGCAGTCATTCCGTTCGCTATACTGTGCAGAGTAGTGTCTGGACTGAATGGATTACGTTGGCTGAGGTAGTTCAGTATTTCCAGCGTGTCGCTAACATCCCTACTCTGTCTGGCACTTGATACATCTTTGTGTTGCTCAATAATTGTGAAGAGGTAAGCATTAGTAAGATCTTGCATTGCGGCGTTTACTTCTGCACGTATTGGCATTGACAGAAGCCAAACTGTACGTTGGATTTCGGACATACCACTGCCCCTTGTAAGACCACCACTTGTCTTTAAACTTCTCATTAACACCTGTTCTATGATGAGATCGGTAGACAGTCCTGCCCAGTAGCGATCACTTCTCCTTACTACGTGATACCCTTCTCGGAATTTCATGTAAACTTCAGGGTGTGTGTGTGGTAGTTCACGCATCATTTGCAAGTAGACATAGGCAGATTTAGCATACAGGATGTGTCCAGAAGCGGCGAAATATGGTAGCATGTCATGGATAGCCTGCAGATGAAGCTCCCAGTTTCCTGTTCTCTCAGCTTTGATAAACTTGCGCAAAATGTCTATCATGTCCATATACTGCAACCAGAGAACTGCTGTTCGTGTGGTCAAAGTCTCCTTCTTGGCCTTTATTTGCCTAAGAATTTGGTCAATGACTTCAGAGGAGCAAATTTCACCAACCAATGCTGTGGCAGACAAGAGTCTATCATACAGTTTTTGTGCTTCTCCCAAATCTGTTTCTTTGATATCTTGTTCCTTCATGGTATCTGTTGCAGGTTCATTTACGTCTGTGCCACAAGGAAACTGAACTTCAGAAGAATGGTCTCCCCCACTTGCTACTCCATGCACCTCTTCTGGAGGTTGCTGTTCTACATGTGCTGCATCACAATTGATTTCAGGAATCTGCTCTTCTTCAATTGCTACATCACAATGAAGATCATGCTGGTCGTTGGTAGTTGTTCCAGAGGGAACTCCAGGGGACTGCTCCCCGAAGTTAGCTACTCCACATGGAACACCTGGGTGTTGATCCTGCTCACTAGGAACTTCCGGAGGTTTCTCTTCGTTAGTTGGCAGTTGTACGTTATACAAGTCTGCTATCAGCATGGTATTTAGCGCAGCATCAACGAGGAAATGGCCCCGCACAGCTCTAGAAATTGCTTTTCCACCCAGCATATGGCTCACCGAGTTGCTGGCATACACTACTTCAAGAAGTTCCTGGAGTCCTGAGCCCGTCATCAAATGCCCTATACTTCCCAGGAAGCTCATTTCAGTGTGCAATCCTCCAAGTCTCAGAACAATCTGCTTCAAGTCACTGTCACTTGGCTGGCTCCTGATTATTGTGAGTGCCTTCCACCAAAGCGGCTGATCAAAAGTCAGAACAGGTGTAGTAATATACTGTTTAGCATGGGCACAGACAAAACGCAGAGTGGAGTAGACACAAGATGGATCACTAGGATTCATGTCAATCATGGGGAGAAACATAACAGATGACTGTCCAGGGTAGTTGCCCTTGTTTACCATCTGCATCATTCCGGACCAAGAAGGCCTTGGGGACCGCAGGAGTAAAGATGTCTTCCACAACACATCAAAGTTTGATGTTGGATCTTCTGTTCCCCAATTCACAATCGGCTGGTAGACCAGAGGTTGTACAGTTGTAGATGCTTTGAAATATTCAATGTTGATGCGTCCAACAGCAGCGATGTCCTCAGCGGTTACCGTTTCTCTAGGTACAGGCTTACAGCACTTTGTCCCTGGGGTTTTGGTAGCTATGATGCCCATTCCGTGGAAAGTACCTGATCCATCAAGAGTGTCGATATTATGGTCGACATTGTCTGCAATATACTGAATGCACTTTCCTGGTTCATAGCCTGGTAGTTCAGTTCCTTGAGAAACTGCTGCACTTCTTTCATATTTCTTAACCTCTTGATAAGAGCAGAAGAAGCATTGCGCATACAGTGTGTCGATCAGAAAGCGAGACGAGAATTGATGATGCATTTGTATTCCAAGTCCAAGCTGGAGAGGAGCAAGGAGAACCCTTGGCCGTATTGCGTGCATTATGGCTTGCCCAATAGACGCCAGCTTCACATCTACCTTTTTGCCAACAAACATGTTCCTTAATAGCACTTGCAGGGAATCAGGGAGAAATGCAAGTGCAGCAGTGGTTGACGACATTTCAGCAGGAGTTGGGTAAACGTCACTTGCAATTTTCTTTAACTTGACGTCATTCTTTATGAGCGAGACAGCAGTCTTTATAATCCTCATTTTCTCCTGCTCTGGTGTGTTGTCCTTTGGCTGCTTGTGGAATTCATACAGAATAGCACTAACTGTGCTACAAAATGTAACTACATCATGCTTTCCGTTCAGTTCAGTTATAACGATTCTCTCACCAAAGTGCCCCTGTATTTTCTTTTTCATGTAAACCACACTGTAGGCCTCATGATCTGTATCCAGTAAATACTGTTGCATCTTAGTAACGAGATCAACTACTGTTGTTTGTTCCTCATCATTTTCCTCCAGGAACTCAACTACTTTTAATAATGCAGTCAATTTCACCTCCTCTTTAGGTCGGCTAGTTTTAGCCTTTTTGGAAGTGCTTGTGCTCACAGAGTATACCTTTGGTATTTGTTTTTCAGTTTTAAAGTTCACCATGCATTGTTTATGGTATACAGCATCAGCTGCGGGAAGATCATTAATAGATGCAAGTCTTCCAGACACAATTTGGGACCAAGTATCATTTCTTTGTATGCATATCTGTGTAACAGAGTCCTGGAATTCTTTGGTTCTGACAGGGATAACGTCAAATCCTCGCCTTTTCCCATCATACTTAGCAGGTTGTCCACAGAATATACAGTGCTTTCTGAAATCGAAGGGTGGTTGGAGTGAACGAAGTCCTGTGCGTTCTTCTTCAACTTTAACATGTTTTGATGCTACCCCCTTTTCCTCCGTTTCGACGGCATTTCACATGTACAACTTGTCCAGGATGTACATTTATATTGCTTTCACGTTGTTCGCTTGCACGATTCACTCCATCACTGCCTTTAGCTCCTAGCTTAACTGTAGGCCCTCCATCACTCAATGATTTATTGCAAAAACAACAGCACTCCATGGTGTAAATGCTTAATATAAGGCAAATGATATGACATCTAATATACAGTTAAGATCAATAAAACTTCAGCTGTGAATACTGTACACTTGGGGAAAGTCTATACTCCATTGTTGAACGGGGCTCTGGAGGAGGGTGCCTATTCTAAACTTGGCAGGTATCTATTCTACAGTTAGATGGTGCATATTGTCCTTTATTCATTTGGAGTAATAATGTCCATTCTATCTAGTTGAACGGTATCTAATACTACTCTGGTGAAAGCTTGACTTCTACAGTTGAAGGGTGACTCCTATCCTGCATTTCTATTTGAAGGATGTCCCAAGTTGAAATGAGGGTTTCTATTCTATATAGATGTAACATGTCTATTCTACAGTTGGGACCTGCATACAATTGAAACAGATAGTAACACAATATAAAGGTCATTTATGCAGAAACAAACAAAATCACAAGAGCATTTCAGTGACACTAAATTCTTTCTGACATTTGACTAGAATAATAGTATTCTTAAAATTATACACAAAACGTACGGGAGAGTGTATGGGAGGAACGATGCTCACATAATTGTTTTGGGGCTTGACCGACTGACACTGAAATATTAGTAAGGCAGCCTAGTCAAGACCCCTTGATCTAGATCTCAAATCCACCATATTTTTCTGTCAAACGCATTTGAAGGGCCCAACAGGGCTATCCAATGCCGCCGCTAAGACTAATAAGGCCATCAAGCTAGCGCCATCGCTAGCCGGCCGGCCAGGGCTAGCATTGGAGCTATCCTTAGTCCTTACATCTTCTACTGCTATAGCTGGCCTAAATCTAATAAAATAGCTAAATTTACCTTTTATCAGACTCATAATGTGTTCCTCTGAAATGGTTTATGTCCATGTCAATCCCTGCTACAGCAACTACAGTCCCCGTCATATTGCTGTAGGCACGTGTGTAGGCTTGTCTTTGTAGCTAGCACTGCATAGATCGGCTATCGAGAAAGTTTCTCACCTCTCTAAAGTAAACTGTTGCACTGTGAACAACTTCTAACCAATCCAACGACCATGCGGCTAGGTAAAGCCTCTCCCCTATTCATACATGTACATGTAGCCCTACCAACAGCTCTTGTATTTGTCGGATACTCATAAGGGCTAGTTTTCTGAATATTTTATTTTTGTTTTTATTTAATATAAAATGGCATGATATTTGTGTTGTTATAGTCTAGTGCATGCATAATTAAATAATATAATCTGCACAGGGGATAAACTGAACATAAATTACATGTTAGACTGTGTGGGTGTGGGTGTGGGTGTGGGTGTGAGTGTGCGAAGGGGTTTGTTTGAGGTATGTGATGTACATGTAGCATATGGGTATTTTAGTTGATTAAAAATGTACAGCAGATTACTTTTCCAACTCTATTTAGTGCCACAACAGCTCTACAAGTTGAAACATATGACATGTGTAAATCTTAGTATATTGGCGGCCATTTTGGATTTATGAATGCTGCGATGCATAATTAAACAAGATGTACCTCTGTATATGATATATACACCATATTACATTCATATAAATGTGAAATGTGTGCTTTAAAGTGCCAGAACAATTACCTATGATAAGAAATGCAACTCGATATCGGTGAAAATCTTCGAAAAAGCGGCCATTTGGGATTTATGCAAATTAGGCACACTTCCACTACTTGGATTTTTTTGGACTTTTAGTATGTCATTTTGGGGACCTTACTGAAATGCATTGCAGTGAAAAATATTTTATTGCAATTTGTTTGACGTTTACCTAAAAAATGACACAATATTCCTAGCCTATTATGCATGTTTGTTCTCTTCGTGTCTCTTTTTCTACCTCTCTTTCCTTTGTTTTACTTGATAAAGCCACTTTGAGATGGCTGGTAAGGAAACAAATGACTAAATATGACAGCTACTCTAACAGAGAGGTACGGAGAGTCGAGACGGGGGATTCTAGCAACCAAACCCTACCATTAAAGAGAAAATGCTGCATCGAGTAGTAAAAGTCGTAGT
>JAVYIG010013045.1:0-32500 GCA_035222895.1 Strongylocentrotus droebachiensis | reverse complement strand
TCCCTTTTACTCTGTTTTCTTTTTTTTTTCCTTTTCTTTCTTTTCCTTTTCTCATCTCCCTCTTTTTCTTTTCTCTATCTCTTTCTTCTCTTTTCTTTCTTTTTTTCCCCTTTTTTTCCTTTCTTTTCCCCCTTTTCTCTTTTTTTCCCGACGGCAGCGCAATTTTACCGACAAAATCCTGACAGGTGGGGGGGGGTGTCGCACCCCCCCCCCCCTTTGGCGACGCCCCTGACTGTGGATGTGTATTGTAGTTTCAGGACTGCATGGATTTGAGGAGCACAGGTCAATAAAGATGCCTCTCATTTCGTGTTTTTCGCCGTTAGGATATTGTTGATTTTTCCTCCTCTTTTTTTTTTCATTCTTTAAATTTGGCTCTACGAGGTGGAAATGCTCTTCAAAACATTTTAATACCAGATGCACCATTTCCGCCAATGCCTTTCATAGACCCATTTATTGTTAAATGGCTATATTCACTCATGCGTAAATGGAAGTCTTGGTATTGAGAAGCTGGTTACAAAATACGAATGGGCAGATTAAGGTCATTATGTAAAACAATAATTAATAAATAAACACTAGACTGAAGTTAGATACTCGGTCATGAAAGTTATGTGATCCTTATTCATTTATGCACCGTCGCGACATTATTTGGAACCCAGGTAGAATATTCCTCAAGAAGCACCGACAAGACGTCTTTTAGATGGCGCTCTTCACAATTTTTTGCTCAACAACTTTGGACTTTGAAAATATGCAACTAGAATTCTGATTTTACCATCTAGATATTAAACATTCAGATATTCTACACAACAATGTCTGGACCCAAAGTTGATCCCAAATATACATAAACTTGAGGACTCGAAAACATCATTTGCACCCATTTAAACATAGAAAACAGAGGAGAGCGCGCCTAGAGAGATGGGGAAAAGATTGAGGATAGGCCTCATCGTGTTCTGATAAAGCGGCTGTCCTATCGAGATAAAGAAGAAATAATGCGCAAAAAATAGAGAGGCTCTGAAGAAAAATGATTTCTTCATCATAGATGACCACACGCTCGTCGACCTGCGAGAAAAGTAAAAATGGAGCAAACAATTCCAAGATCTTTTCTAAGCAGTCACCAAACTCCGATTTTACGCTAGATTACTTACGAATGTAAACTACACTTTTAGTTTGCTTGATATAATATTGTAAATGAAATATATTTAAAGGTTATGTCGAAATATATCATGATACTTTATATTCTCGTGATACAAAATGTATACATAAAGTATGAATTGCTCGTAATTCAATACTTCAAAGAATACCCAGTTGATTAACATGCGTTTATGTGTCTACATAATACTTTTGAGTTTTTATAGTACCTGTTATTTCATCAAAAATCGCGACACACATTTTGAAAACTTTGAATTATAGACATATAAAGTATAGAATTGTAATATGATATGCAAAGCATATTGCTCAATACAATTAAATATGCTAAATATGCATAATGATGAATTAATAAATTAGTTATTTGTCATATTGAACACCCACGATGCTGGTGATAATATTATATGTTTTTGCGTGAGATAAGAAATACATGTTACGTATGATATGATATTTTTATGTTTCTATTTTCATTCACAGCAATATTGATTTGTAAAGGCAAATAAAACCTGCCTTATGTTAGACCTACGTCTCACGGATAAATTTGGAATTATAAGTATATGCAAACAAGTCTCACGCATGCACCTTTATTTGTACAACTACATGTATAACTAACCTCAAAGTATTGTATGGGTGTCTTGCATGGTGTATACATGTTTGTTGACGGTGCAGACTATGTTTACACACGTGTCGATGAATGGGCCATTTTCGTGATTTTCGTGATTGTGTTCGGGGCTCGGTTATTTGTTGAATGCTTCGTAGCAAGTTTGTTCTTTCGCCTGCTGCGGGTAATTGTGTTTCGATGCTCGGTGTGCGAATTGAGTACATTGATTGTTGCTATAATGTATGTTCCTTCTGGCGGTACGTACTGTCTGCGATTTGTATTCTCACTGTAGAGATGCTGTTATTCTTGACAGGTGGATGAGATGGCTTGTGATGGGGCGCTTGGCAGGGATTTGTGCACCCATGGACCCTACTACAGATGGACTCATAATAAAAGTCTTCCTTTGATCACATCATGACCATCACCACCTGATGTATGTTGATGAGGACATTCATTTGACACGACAATGTTAATCATGTGATAACGCATCATCACAGACAAAGGAACTTTTACATTTCCTCAGATTCTTTTCGCTGGGCCAGGGCCCAGAGTGTAGTTTCAGGAAAATTATCGTGATTTAAGACCAGCTAGAGGAGCAGTGAACCCCAAATGATGATATTAGATTGATGATTAAAGAAGTGGACACTGGTGAACATACATCTGGTATTGCCAAACTACTTAAATTTTACTTATTCTTTATATGAAGTCGAGAAGAAGAGATTAGGAATCTCGCTTTCTCACCTTTTCGTACCCAAGAAGTCGAGAAGTCGAGATTTGGAATCTCACTTTCTCACCTTCTCGTACCCAAGAAGTCGAGAAGACGAGATTTAGAATTTCACTTTCTCACCTTCTTGTACATGAGAAGTCGAGAAGACGAGATTTGGAATCTCACTTTCTCACCTTCTCGTACCCAAGAAGTCGAGAAGACGAGATTTGGAATCTCGCCTTTTCATCTTCTTGGACCAAAAAAGGCCGAGAAGACAAGATGCCGGATCACGCCTTTTCGCCTTCTCGGACCGAAAACGTCGAGAAGACGAGGAATTATCTCGTCATCTCGGTAGCACTTTTAACCTTCCGTAGCTATTAAATCCCGACTGCAAATTACACCTTTAGGTTGGTTAAGTTTAGCATCTTATTTTGAAAGCTTTCCATATTACGTCACATGAGGATATTTTAAACCATAAGTGTTATCGCATTTTTTAAGAGCGCATTGAATTGCTCTTTATTCTGTAAATTGTCTTTTGAATTGTAAAACCTATGTTCACCAATAATGATATTTAAATGATCTGTAATTAAAAAAAAAGAAACTCAATATATTTGCATTATTAATCTGATTCGATATTTACATCCCATGGATTATTAACCCATGCTTTTGAGGCCTGCAAGTGATTATCATGACTATGTTACCATTTATACCCGCACTTATAACTTAATATGAACACTTTTGTTTCAGCACTATCACAACCATGTAAACAAGAACATACACACACTCACACAAATATATGCACGTACTCACATTTTCACACTTAAATAAAACCCCCATCTCTTGTATGAAATCCTCACTTTGAAACCCCAGCCTGGAAACTCTTCATCTGGATTCCCCGTCTTCTCCTAATCCGTCTTTTAATTCATCAGCGCTTCAAGATTAAGTTTAAAAGTTTTGGACTTTGAAAATTCTGAAACTTTCTACAGTATAAATTTTACTCAATTTATATCACTCCCTCCTTATACATCAGGGTTTGAACCCTGTATTAACACTCCAAGGGTGTTATGGTAAAATTATGATGTTAGACTACAAGAAGCTGTACAATAAGACCTTGAAGGTAGCTCATTCCATCACCACCAGTGATATCCATCTATCAACATAATGCTTTAGTACTGTATGCAATAATTAGAATATATATTTTTACTGGAAACTAACTTTTGATATAAAAAAGGGAATTGTAAAAAAAATATTAAAAAAATAAATATTTACTATCGTCCAAAGATTCTGGATTTCGTAGCGCAACCTAACTTATCCCCAATCTCCAATAATTAAGATGACGGTAGATTCGGAAGAAAAAAATTGCACAATCAATTCATATGCTGAAGAAGATTTATGGTATTTAAACATATTTTACTTTTTCCTATAGTTGTACCTGATATCAAAATATGCCTCCAGCAACATTCAATACATAACAGATATATTACAAGTTTCAATGGGAGAGTTCTATCTAAATAGCAATTCATCAACTTTTCATGTGCATGTAGTTTTAAAACTAAAGCTGGTCAATGCATATATTCACTGCAAAGTAAAGAGCGCCATCACCGAACATAAGTCCTAATATTTTACACAAATTGCAACCCATTGACCATGAATATGATATTATTAGATGCACTGACGGGGACAAATACCGAACACGTGCTTGTTTTTAGATATCTAACTTATTCTACTCCATACGTACTAACGGTGACTCCCAATGTAAACTAATTGGTGTATCAATTTTGAGAGGAAACAGCTATCCAAGAGCCTTACATACATCAAGATGCATCACTTGATGTTTAAAAGATATGATAGTGTCAGGAGATACTTGTACCTTCTTCTTACTGCGT
Organism: Strongylocentrotus droebachiensis; assembly: GCA_035222895.1. Classification (NCBI taxonomy): domain Eukaryota; kingdom Metazoa; phylum Echinodermata; class Echinoidea; order Camarodonta; family Strongylocentrotidae; genus Strongylocentrotus; species Strongylocentrotus droebachiensis. Next base: position 28,164 of record JAVYIG010013045.1, on the reverse strand, counting down.
ACTTAAAATGCATGTAGATGCATATAATACAACAAAGCCCATAAACATAACGTAAAAATACTTTCTAGCAAGAAAAGCAACTTGTTGGGCTTCCAATCGATTACCTAGACTAGTGATAGCTTTACAGTCTAACGATTCATAATACAATTTCAGATGGTAGCTTTCATACAATGGATGCACTTGATTATTATTATATATGTATATATATGTATATATATACCCATATATATATATATATATATATATATATATATATATAAAACATTCATTATTTGCATCAACTCTTGCAACTCATTAACATGTAAAAAGAGACGGTGGTGATGCTAGTGGTGACAATATTATTCATCATAAGTATTATAATGATAATGATAACTATAGTAGTATTAAGAATGATAATAATAAAATCAGAGATAACAATACGATTAAAGGTCCTTATAGAAGAATTATAATTATAATAAATAGTTAGGCTGGCCTGGATAAGTAGGAAACATTTATATTGTCATTCTTATTTATATTATCACTTAATAAGAAACATAAATGTTATCACATATAATTATGTATCTTTGAATAATCATTTTTTTTATTTGTCGTTTACATTTCATTATAATGATGATACATCAACTAATTTGCAGCCAAATATTTGATCCATCATTTACTTCTACTTTCTAAATTGATCGACGTTTTGATTCCCAAGCTCCTTACCTGTATGAAAGTGTGATTTTGATTTGCATAGATTATTTATTTCTTATTAATTGTCTTTCTTTGTTTAATTAATTGACGATCCTATTTTATGAACATTTTTTAAATAAACCACATTTATTTTAATGAAATTGAATCATTACTATTATTGTTATTATTTTCATTTCTTTTATCATTTTTAGTTATAGTAGTAATACAAGTAGCATGTGTGTTATTATTATTTGTATTATCATTAGTATTACTTTTAATATTAATTGCAGTTATGATGGTGCTTATAGGTGATGATGGCGATGATGATAATAATAATAATCACGAACAAACAATTTGTTTTAGAATAATAAATGACTGCGGATTAAATGTATAACATGAAAACACGCCTTCTGTCTTCCATGGCTATTTATTTTGATACGAACAAAGTATGTACTAGAATATTATGTATTGATATAAATGTGCATGTGTATAATATCAGTATTATTGCTACGATTTTGCCTTGGGAATTATGTTTCATTTATTGAAGATTACTGTGAATAAGGGCAGTGAAGATTACTGCCCATCTGAATTAAGAAAGGTTAATGCATTCATTTCACCTCATACCACATTCGAGACAATATCTATAGACAAGAGAACTTGACCAAAACTTGACGTTTCCATGATAAATCACATGCATTGATGGAAAGTTTGATTTCATGTCGCAATTTTATATATTGTCAAATGTATGATTTGTGCAATGCTTTCAATTTCTTGAATATTTGGAATAAATAACTATTTTCTTTGCGATATATTCACTTGAATGTTTTTTTAGAGCTTGAAATACATTTCATATATCTTTTCATGAGAGTAGATTTACATTAACAGTTGCTATACATGTGCTATATGTGCTGTGAGGTGATGTCTAGAAGTGTTTTATTGAACATGATGTGCATGGATACTTTGACTTCATTTCCTCTATCTGAAATGTACATAGTTACATAATCCGATCATTCTTCGTAAACTTCTTTAGGTAATTGTTTGAGAAGAGATATTTATATTGTTGTATTAGAGAACCATGTCCACGTTATCAGTATTTATTTGATCAATCTGCGTATTAAATAAAATAATATGTTTATTTACTAGGTATATAGGATTCATCTCGAAAATGGTGTTGCTAGATGAAACTCGATCATTTCTATCATATTCAATAGCGATAATTATGTTTCTCCATTGTAGCGTAACATTATCAGTGATTTTGTACATGTAAGGCCTGTGCTAGGCGAAAAGTATTTGAACTGTATTGAGTAGCAAGAGAATATATTTCACAAGCTTGAACTACTGTTGACCAGATGCGTCATTCATAGAAACTAGTGGAGTGTGATAAATGAACCACAGCACACGCTGTAGTTCTGTGTAGTTTGACGGTTCGTGTTCAAACTAGAGGTGAAAGGTCAGTCAGGATTGTAGCTACATCGTTCAGGGCTTAACCCCGTTCACATTAGGATAACTTGTTAGTTTGTGGGTACTGCACATCATGATTACGTGGGTCTGTACATGCTACAGATTTAATTTAACTTATTAAAAGCTTAGTTCGATTTATCGTTGATCGAAATTAACTTTGATCCGGTTTAACATTAATATCTCACATGTATTTCACATGAAATCTCTTTTGTGTTTTGTCAAATTATAGTATGTTCAACAACTTGAATTAGTTGTAGGCACTTTACGTTTAGTTTCATATCATATTTTACTGATTCGTTTCTGATTTAACTTCAATATTTATCCATAAACAGCTGTATATATATTTGTGCTATTTTAGGATTTAGCATATACATTCTTAAATGCATTCTTTGTATCAAGCTCTGATCACTTCCTCCTTATTCTACTTTGTTCTATTGGACGTTTATGACACACAATATTTTTGTCGCTGGATTGCATTGGAGTTTAGTTGAGGGACGCATCATTGTAATATCATGATAATAGAGTCGAGCTTTCAGCTTACTATATTCATTCGGATTGGTTGTGTTGAAACTATTCATACATATGACAATTTATGATTACTTATTTTCTATTTTATTGCTTAGGGTTAAACTTAAATGGATTTTTGTTTTTTTCCTCTGTTTTGTATTTTGATACTTGATACCGAAATAAAAGTACGACACCAAAATAACCTGTCACACCTTTATATATGACGTATTCATAAAAAAGCGTTATTATTTTTTCTTTAAGTGTCAAAGAAATGAAAGGCAATGAACTCCATTACTATTGTATACACATTGTTATAGGAAAACATGCAGGAACATCATCATGATCATAGGAAGTTTATTCTGTGATGAGTGCAACCTGGCTAGGAAAGATTGTATCAGTGTGTTGTTGTTTTTATTATCGTTTACTCTATACAACCCTACAAGAATAAATCCGATATGGATACGATTTTTTAATATTGGAATAAAGGAGAATGGATGGGGGTTGTCCCCCTCCCCCCCCCCCCCCCCTCCCTACTCAATTGTAGCTTAGCCACTAAAAAGTACCTGCAATCGATTATGTCTCTGGATTTATAGAACAATAATTTGAACAAAAAAAAACGTTTTTATGTTTACTATTTTTTCATCGATATTTTGTTAATATAAGCATTACCAATAAAACGCATATCACTTGAAATGATATCACTGAATAAATTATGTCTATACCGATATTTCATATCATTATTCAACACAAATAAACTAACCTCTTTATTATGTAACGCAAAACTCATGTGAATTAACTTTTTGTTTGCTCCCATTAGACCCATTTATATGTCTGGAAATAAAAAGACAAACGACAAACTATGGCAAAAAGCTGAGTTTTGAATGTTGGTTGTTTTTGTTGCAATAAACAAATTGCATATTTTTTAGTGATTTAACATCAAAAAGAAAATCACACAGAACTAATAGATAAAATCATGAGTTTGATAATCAAAATAAATGTCGAATTAGGCACTGGTTCAAGAAAAATCCTTTCCATTCCAGTATTTTACACCATTTCGGCCACTTTTACTTGATATTTAGGATGATTTATGTAACCGAATTCTAAGTTTTGGATTGAATTTAATTCAGTCCTAATTTATGATGGGGACGATTGTGCAGATTATATTAATCATTATTGCTATCATTCACGATGGTCTAGTGGTAATGGTCACTCGTTGGCCATCAATGACGATTCGTGTCATATTTGGTGTCCAACATCAGTTCGAAATTTTGTGAAAATTAATTGATGGACGGGTTTTGACATCGAACATGTATGTAAGAATGGGTGACCAACAATGGCATATGGATTATAGTAAATCCTCGTTTTTGCTCTAGTTTATCTATGCTTTCTACACTTCCCATTTTCAACACTAACACACGCAAAAACAAATACTAATTTGATTTACAATGTAATTAAATTGGGGGCAAATCATATTCCTAATTTCCCCCCCTCTCTTCCCTATTTCAGCTTCTTCTTCTTTTACCCCTACAGGTGCCGCCCTGGGATTATGCGCCACTTGTACCCCTTGCACCCCTGTATACGCTACTTTGTATTTGTTTAATTAACCTGATGTTCAACATTGGATAACTGTTATAATGTTTCCCCATCATAAATTCTGATTAACCTTAAACGAATAGCAATATTTGCAGCTCAAGCATTTTGAATTTGTCTAAAAATCAAAATAATGGTTAGGTTTGGTCAGCATTCTATATAATCCCTTGTATGCGACGAAATAATGCTGTTTTCGATTGTACAAAAGTCGACCATGCTTTTTCATGTTACTATTTATAATAACATTATAGTACAAAGTCTGATAGCTTGTTTAGACGATATACGATAAGGAATGACCTCTGTGAACCGTACAACGCAGTCAACTATAGATGGCGTTATTTCCCTTGCCGTAAAGGGTGTCATCAAGTCCTTACTCTATAGACGTGGTATTATCCGTTAACAATAGCAACAATAATTGTGTAGAAACCATTTTTTGGAATGCCTATTTTATTTGAAAGAATATTGATTAAGAATCAAATAGGCACAGATAAAGGGGTCCTACATCGAATATAGAACCCCGGGGTTCTTTCACAGAACCGTCATAAGTGATAAACTCCCCGACAATGAACGATACACGACTCTAAAACCTGTAATATTCTTTTAAATCACGATCTCAAGGCAATTTTTAGTTAATTCATTGGCAGCCCCCAAAACAACTAAAAATGAATATAATTAAAAAAATAACATGAATGATACTGACAAGATTATATTACAAATTGCCATTCACAAATTCCTTTCAAAATATACACTCCCGCTTTATTTGTCATAATGTTTATATATTGCTCATTTGTTTCTTTAATGCTATTTTGTACTAGAGTCGGCCATGCTTTTGCATGTAAATAAACCAAGGAAATAGCGAAAAATAAATCCGCCACAGATGGCGTTATCTTATTTGCCATAACAGGTGTCATCAATTCTCACTCGACATCTGTGTATAGACCAGGTAAGGGCCGTTGAGAGTAGGATACTTGATTTGTTAGATACTGTAAAAGAATGTAACAGAATGTAATATATATTTACATAAATAACGATGTAATAAAAAATAAAATAGATATTGACTTAAATCATTACTGTAGGGGTCCCAAATCGAATACAGAACCATAATCTTGTCGAAACCGACCGTCTGCGGGAACAGCACAATTACAGTACAAATGTGTCCAATGTACTAGATAAGGTGACCCTAGGTATTGATACTACATCTATATCGACATTAATTGCAGTTAATCTCCCTGGAGTATCCGTAGATATTACAACCTTCATTGGGAATCCCATATCGATAATGTTATAAAACAAATAATTAAAATGTATCCGTGTTTTTTTATACATGAAATTTCATGTACCATTTCCAATTTGATTCACTTTGTATAACTCACTTATATTACCTTATCTGACATATTATATTTTCATTTGGGGAAATTCGTGTCATGGAAAATTGATACCCTCTTCAATTAACAAGGGGAGGATCTACGTATTTGTCCAGGTAGTAATTATTATGGACATTCTAATCCTTTATTTCTTGGTTTAAAAAACCGTGATGTTTTTTATTTATAATTGGTTTTCGATTTTGTCAAAATATGCTTCCAAATAAAATGTCATCCATATTCTTGGTCAATAATCAAAAATTATTCTCATAATACTCGGCTTTGCAATATGTTTCATTTATGAAAAGTGAAAAGTTCATTCTCTAAAAAATCTGTAAAGAATACTTTGCCAAACATATGGAACACTATACCACAAGTCATACGTTTATATGAAAACATGTCAATGTTTAAACAACAAAAGTAAACTGACCTTGTGGTATGAGTACTGTTGAATTTACCTTCCAAACCTTTTTACCCTCTCCAATGTTACATTATTTCACACATGTTCTTGTAATTGTTTGTCTTTATATTTTAATAATAATAATAATAATAATTTATGTATTTATTATCATTTTAAGATTTACTATGGAATAATCAATGAATATTAAATAATTTAGCTTCATATTTTGTAAAATGGAATCTGATATTACCTCTATAACCACCATAATAAACCGTGGCTTACTCACATATTATCTCATTAATTATGTATGTTTATCATAATGTTTATGTTTATCACTGTCCTGTCATATTTCATTTATATATTTGTATTGCAATACTCTGTAACCAGTGGAAAACAAATTTCCTGTAAAAGACAATAAATTATTATACTTATATTTATACTTTTGTGATATCTTTAACTAATTTATATTCAATAATATATATTATAATATTCAGGGGAACTTTTTTTAAACAAGGTCATTATAGATGTGTTTGTCCTTCTATTTCAATTGAAGTTACTGTATAAATTAGACATTGTCTGTCTTAATATGTAAATATGACTGTATGCTTGTTTGCTTTTGCTGTGTGTTTTATGAAGATGAAATGAATAAACGAGCTGAACTGAAAACAAAATTGAACTGTAGTTTATTTAGTTTTGTTCACAACTATTACTCCTGATTATTCGGAAGATGTTATCAAAATACATAACATTTCAGAGGAATTCCTTTTTGTAATTGTAGAGGTCTATTATTTTATACGGGGAGCGTAAAAGAAGTACCCCTTTTGAAGATTAAATTATATTTTGTAAATTATAGTTGAACGACACCTTAAACCACATTTTATAATGTTCCCCCATCATAGATTCTGATTAACCTTAAACGAATTGCAATATTTGCAGCTCAAGCATTTTGAATTTGTCTAGAAATCATACGAATGGTTAGATTGTGTCAGCATTCTATATAACCCTTTGTATGCGACGAAATGATTTGTCGATTGTACAAAAGTCGGCCATGCTTCTGCATGTTACTGTTTATAATAACATCATAGTACAAAGTTCAATAGTTTATTCAGACAATACAAATTGAACTCTGTGAACCATATCATGCAGTAGCTATAGATGGCGTTATTTCCCCTACGGTAAAGGGTGTCATCAAGGCTTTACCCTATAGACGTGGTATTAGCCGTTAACAATAGCAACAATAATTGTGTAGAAACCATTTTTTTCGGAATGCCTAGTTTATTTGAAAGAATATTGATTAAGAATCAAATAGGCATACATAAATGGGTCCTACATCGAATATAGAACCTCGTTGGTTGTTTCACAGAACCGTCATAAGTGATAATTTCCCCGACAATGAACGAGACACGACTCTAAAACATGTAATATCCTTTTAAAGCACGATCTCAAGGCAATTTTTAGTTAATTCATGGTTTGCCAAAATAACAACTAAAAATGAATATAATTAAAAAAAATAACATGAATGATACTGACAAGATTATATTACAAATTGCCATTCACAAAATACGTTTAAAATTATACACTCCCGCTTTATATATCACAATGTTTATATTTTGCTTATGTGTTTATTTTATGCTAAATTGTACTAGAGTCGGCCATGCTTTTGCATGTAAATAAACCAAGGAAAAAGCGAAAAATAAATCAGCCACAGATGGCGTTATCTCATTTGCCATAACGGGTGTTATAAATGCTCACTCGACATTTGTGTATATACAAGGTAAGGGCCGTTGAGAGTAGGATAATTGATTTGTTAGATACTGTAAAAGAATGTAACAGAATGTTATATATACTTAACGATATAATAAAATAAAATAGACAGTGACTTAAATCTTTATTGTAGGGGTCCCAAATCGAATACAGAACTCTGATGGAGGACATCATCTATAGGGCTCTTTTAAAGGATCGGCCTGTGTAATGTCGCCGCATGATCATAACAACGCATACTCACACATGACACATGCCATTCCTTGAAAGATCGACCCCCCCCCCCCCCCCCCCCCGTGTAGACTCGAACAGAGAAGACAAAGGACCCTCTGCGGGAACAGCACAATAACAAATAAAAATGTGTCAAATGTACTAGATAAGGTAACCCAAAGTGTTGATACTTTACCTATGTCGAAATAATATGTTGTTAATTTCATTGGAGTATCCATGGATAACAATATTAGTTGGGAATCCCACATCGATAATGTTATAAACAAAGTGTCAAAATGTATGCGGGTTTTATATACATTGAAATTCCATGTACCATTTTCAATTTACTTACTTTTACAACTCACTTAATCTTATTTGAAATATTGTACTATTATTTGGGGAAATTCATGTCATGGACAAATTGAAACCCTCTTCAAATTACAATAAGAGGCTCTACGTATTTGTACAGGTAGATTATTATGGCAATGCAGCTACTTTATTTCTAAGTTTAAGAACCATTAATGTTTTTGATTTATTCAAATACCATACTGCGTTAATTGGTTTTCAACTTTTCGAAATATGCTTCCAAATAAAATAACATCCATATTCTCCGTCAATAATCAACATTATTATCATAATACTCGGCTTTGCAATATGTTTTATTGATGGAAAGTGAGAGAAAAAAAATTCTCTTAAAAAAAAATGTAATAAATACTTTGCTATTCATATGGAACACTCTACCACAATTCATACGTTTATTAAAACATTTCAGTGGGTAAACAAGAAAACGAAACTAACCTTGTATTCTGAGTACCGTTGAATTTAACTTGTTTTTTTCTTTATATTGTGTTTATCGCTGTCTGTTGTGATATATTTAACAAATTTATACTCAATAATATCAATTATTATATTCAGGGGAACATTTTTAAACAAGGCCCACCATAGAAATTAAGAAATTCTTGTAATAATTTTATTATGTGCAAAGTTTATTTGTATAGTTTCTTGAAAAAATGAATTATGTATGAAATCAAATGTAATATCTTTGTTTACCTTTCTGTTGGAAATGAAATCAATATGAATATGAATATGAATAATATGAATAGGCTTTTCCCCTCCTATTTTATTTGACGTTATTGTATAAATTGAACGTGCTCTGCCTTAGTATATATGTATATTTGTATATTTATTTTCTTTTGCTATGTTTTTTTACCAAAATGAAATAAATAAACTTGCTGAACTGAAGAAGAAAAAAATGCACTCCTCGATTATTTGGTAGATGTTATCATTATGATAATACATGAACATAACATTTCAGAGGAGTTCCTTTTTTTAAATATGGCAGCTCATCCCTAAATTAGCCCTTTTGAAGAAAAATGATATTTTGTAAATGATATTTTAAGGAAACCTTAAACCACAATTAATTTGGGTGTCTCATAAAATAGAAGAAAAAAAACTGTACACCAATTAATCGGAATTATCATTATTTTGCATGAACGTTCTAAGTGATAAACAAGTTGCCGTTAGTGTTTTTTCTTATTAAACAAAATATACATATTCCATAAATGCAGAGGAGAGAGCGGAGAGGCAAGCATACTCAATTTCTAACACACGTGTAATCAGACATTTGCAGTCTAAAAACAAATGGTAATTGTTCGACCATTATTGTGGGGTGGTGGAACACATTCAATTTCACTTAAAACAAAATTTATTAAGCACGGGTTCTACCTCAGCACGGTGATTTTTCTTTAGTAGAACCAAGCATATAAAGGAACATACACTATCGATAAAAACATATTTACAACATAATGATATTGAATAATATATGAACAAGAAAATACAACATGAGAGGAGGTGACATGAAATATACTTTACTCGTTAAAGTCTCTTGATTCTATGTGGCATTTTGGCAACCGGAAATTGTTAAATGAGTTTATTACGTTATATAGTTCGACCGTTTACATGTAAATATATGTGTCAAGTATTTAGGCAGCTCCGAATTGCGATGTTGTACATCTTAAAAAGAGTACTTTTGTTTCTTTTTATATTTAAGGAATCAATTTTCAAGGGCTCTTACAGAACAGTTGAGGAATATTTTGCATTGACTGTAGTACAGATCGGAGGATTCTATTTTGAGCTAAATGGAGGTTCTTTAAATAACTTTTCTTCATATTTCATTAACAAAAATTATGGTCATCCCAATCGAGATCACTAATCAATAACATACCTATTTATTTGCACTGGTTTATCTGTTTCAGTTCTGCAGTATTGATATAGGTATTAAGTGATCTCTCCTTTACAAATAGCATGCCTTTATATTGTTATTGTAATAGGGATAATTTGTTGAATTTAACCATTTGGAGGGGCGTATAAGATCAATAATGACCACATATCCAATATTTTTTTTGTTTTACCATGGTATTATATAAATGCGTCGTCTGCGTATAAAGATATATTATACTTTTGCATACAGGTTGTTAGATCAGAAATGTAAGTGGTATACTAAAGGGGGCCTAGGTTGCCAAAATTGTATCTATAATTATATTTCTTTATTTTGTATTATGTTCATTGTAATTCTGATTTGTTTTTGTTTTTGGATAATTTTGTCATTTTATTACCAGTAAGACATATTGACAACTATTAAGCCATCAGTATGGAAACAAATGTACTAATTAATATTCAATCTTGAGTCCCCAATATTAAATGTTAAAGACATATTAAAAAAAAAGAACACCAAGAAGAAAAAGAAGAATAACAAGAAGAACAATCGTAGTAGAGGCAATACTCAATATTGATCAAACAGATAGTGATGATGATGAAAATATAATTTAAAAAAAAAACATAGACGACATAAGGAGTTTAATATGTTATTTTGACAACGCATTACAATAAGACAAATACTACTAATTGTATGTGTATGTTTTTAAACGATTTATTATATTCACTCAAAAAGATGGCACTTGTCGAAATACAGTTGACAATTGCGGTTAGTGCAAGATTATTACTTTACAAAATATATGCAAATGTATAAAGGGATAAAAACATATCCAGCAATGCATGTACAATGCTAAAGAGGAACGCTCTCTCTGTGTTTATATATATACAAACATACCTATATACATATATTTAAATAGTCTTACCAACTGTCTTACCAACTGTTATCTGTAATGATCAATTTGATTTACATCAAAAAAGTACCGTCGACATGTAAATAGCTTTGCATTTCTACATGTATGAAAATAGGCCAAATATTTTAATTAAATATACATGTGTAAAGTTGCACGTTAGGCTCATATAGTTGTTAAAGCGCGACTATCCTCAACATTTCTAATTTCAATGAATAAAAGGGGATTTTCCACTAAACTAATTTTACTCGTAACTTCCTTCATAGAGAATAAAATAATAGTTGGAAAAATATGGGAACACTTTAATGTCTGTCACAAGTATACTCTAATTAAAATTAAAATAGTTGTATGTATAATCATGGTAAAAATTCATTGAAACCTGAGATTGGAGTAATTAATGATGTTGATAATGATATCTTCTTCTTCGTAGTCTAATTAATTGATGGTCATTATCGACATAAAATATATGAATGCAGAATTTGATCAGCTTTGAAAATTGCATCCATTGTTGGTTTCGCTTTTATTGTACATATATCGAAACCCGTCAGCCCCCAATCGTAGCTACACATACAGGCATATGAGTATTAATATGTTTCGAGAAAAGGGAGGTTTGGGGCTGATCGAAATCAGACCCCGACATTTTTCTTGCGAACGCACAAACAATCCATCGTAGATGAATGAGAGATTCATACACACAATAACATTTAGATTTTAGGACATCCCTGACCTATTTATATTATTTTGAGAGCATTTATGAGAACATACCTTTTCACTACTAAAACAGTCACCTTCAAATATTTGCACACACATATATTTTGTACAAACTAATGTTTAAGACCACCCAAAAGAATTCCCCACGCTCTCTTTTGGCTACCGGATTACCAGTATGTAGAAAATGAGAAAAATAAACTAACAGAGCGCATACGGACATGCGGGCCCGAATATATTCCAGCGGACTGGGAAGCGTCGATTAGTCTACTAACAGCCGACTTTTATAAAATATTATTGCAAAATATTATGCAGAAGTTATAAGTTCAGCTTATTTGAAATATGCTATTACACACACAAGTATGTATATCCAACCACTTAATCTACCCCCGTGAGGCAGGCAATATATCAAATAATTAATAAATAAGTGGACATGACATACATCTCATTCTACTTTCAGTACACAATATGATGCGTACCACTGTCACTCCACTTACATAAATTGGTACTTATTTTTTTTGTTTCGAAAACCAGTCTCTGATACAGTGATGGCTAAAAAAAGAAAAAAATCTTTCCAATTTTATATTAGCAGTTTACTTTACAAACGCATGCACTGGGCATCATGCATACGTTAGTATGGAATTAGACAATGATTCAATAAGTCGTTACTTCCTCATTTCAATTTCCCATACAGTAGAGATTTGTGTTAGGGCTTTTAAAGTTCAATACTTGATTCTAAAATGTACATTAATTATTCCCGTTTCTCGTTTTGTTTTACATCGAACTATCGTCTTCTCATAATTCGAATATAAAATTGCAACAGAGAACCATGTACTACTCTGGAGTTTTATCCTTCCTTTGAAATAACCACTTAATGAGTATTCCGGTGAAAGAAATTTGATTTTATCTGAGATATATCGTGTGAATGCTTTTACCTTAACATATCATTATCATTAGTAAAGATGAACATACATTGAGAAAATGTGAATTTTAATTTATTCTTATAATTATTTCGTTATGATTAAACTAAAATGTGTACATGTTATTAAATTCAGAGAAGAGATTGAAACTACCCTTTTTCCATTAATGTACATTTTAAGTTCATGTCATTTTCATCCTAACTACGATTCCAATTCATTGATTTTAGTTAAGTGCAAAGAAAGTGTGTGAAACATGATAGTACAATTAGTGCAAGCAACAGTTAAAGTATTTATATAAGTGTTCACTTATATTGTTTCGATTTCATTTGCATCATTACTATAATAAGGGTAATGTTTTCGATGCAGAGTGAAATGTATAACAAAACAGTTACATTCATACCAATATGTTTTTGTTTTAATGGATAGGTAATACTTTAATCTATTAACACTTCAGGTTCATTTATTTAGAGGTAGGTTGTTGACACATTATCACGACCCTCGGTGTCATCCTCAACAATGTTTGGAATATCGGTACTAATTTTACATTGAGTAAACGCACCTTCGATGTTAAGATATGTAGGCTCCTCCTTCAGACTAGAGTGTACGTGGGCTTGCTTGCGGACGAGTGTTGGGCTAACGTAATGCACAACTGAGGTGGTGGGATAGGAGACTTGTTGGGTAGTACTAGCTCGGGACTTGCACTTCTTTATAGGCTTCATGGCCATGTAGGTATGGGGTACTTCGGAAACATCGGGAGTTGCATATGTGGGGTCTGATTGTTTAAAATTGTGGTCCAAAGGCTGTTAACAAAAAAGAAAGAATCACCAAGGACAACAATGTGAATTACGGTGAAGTAAAATACCATATTTTGCTTGATGAATAAACAAGAGGAGAATCCTTCTTATCATCGTTTAAAATCAGTAAAAACAAACATACTACGAACACATTTAAATGAACAAACAAATACGAGAACTATGAAAACGATCAAACACTATAAAAGGAATCAACCAAGATATATGTTAGAATTTCTTATCTCATAATTTGCTAACATTGATCGTTTTCCATAATCAGGACATTAGGCTTAGTTCTATATTTGTGTCATCTAGCTTACTCAGTTATTATCTATTCAAGGGTTTTGTCACCTTAACACCGCTTGCTGATGCTGGCTCGCTAGTTTGAGATGTGTCATCGACTGGAAGGTTCCCAGAGGTCTGCATTAATAGAGATGCTAATCCTATTACAGTTACAACAGAAGAAAGCACGAGAAAAAAAACGTCATCAATTTTTAGCTTTTACCATTCAAGAAGTCTATACATATCATGTATCTTTAATACATTTAATATATATAATACATTGCAGTTATTCTTGTTATTTGTTTTGCTTTTCGAGATCAAGAAGTGAATATAATTTCTAATTCATGTTGTATATACGGGTACATGCAGTTCTGGACGCACACGCCTTTCTTCATGGAAACATGGGTTGTTTGGTTTGGTTTGGTTTCCATAAATGTGTAAATACTATGTATTAAAAAAGGAAAATAATGTAGTAGTCATTAGTAGTAATGTGCAACCCACCTTGCCTCTTCTTGACAATGCTGTAAGCAATTACCACAAATAACACCTGCATCAAGCTGCACACTGCTACTATATACAAAATCCAGATCGGCTGAAAATAACATTGGCATGATTGGAGAGAGTCGTCTGGAAATTAAGGAATACAAATTAACATTTTGTTCACAGGGTATCAAGTGTTACATGTTGCTTAGTGTCCCATTTTGTTAATACTTAGTAATAATGTGCAAACAACTTACTTTTATTTTCATTATTCATTTCGACAGAATAATGGTCTTTACATTTCTATAGCACTATCTTAATCAGGAAAAATATATATATATATACAAACAAACACAAAAGGGGACTACAAAAGAATAACATATATGTCAGAAGACGATTGCGTTCTGACATCGCATACATGTTGAAATAACTTAACTTCAAGATTTGAAAACTATAAATAATTCGTTTTAAATAGCTTTCTTTTCAAACTTTTCTTCACATCAGCCGCAGTGACAGTTCATGCACTTAATCTTCATAAACGAAACAAAATCCCCATGTAACGCTATACAAAAAACATTCCTACAATACCTGTTGAGATAATTATATTACCTGTAGTTGATTTCACAAAGGAAGAAACCAAAGAAGCTCCATTACCTGTCAAAAGAAAATTAAGTACCTCAATAAATGTTTTGTGAAAGTCGAATCAAAACCAGAAAGAAAATAAATAGAATTCAACTTAAAGTATATTCATATATTCGTATCAACTTATTATGTTAGAGCTACACATAACAAAAGCGCTGCCACATGCCAAATGAATATGAATACATAGCACATTCTTTTAAATACTTTCATTTCTACTATCAGATAATGTTTCAATATATGTTTTGGTCTTGTACATTTTGACCATGTGTTGACTCTATAAGGAGAATACAAAAAAGATGCGGAAAAGGGAAACGGCGAATATCATGTTTAATGTTGTTTTACTTGCTGTTGACGTAGGGATTTCCTTAAAGCCAGTCATTAGACCTTTCGTACTGGTGGTGAGTTCGTCTATACAATTTCAGTGACAAAATAAGAGAGAGAGAGAGAGAGAGAGAGACGATGAAACACGACATTTTACACAGGGCAATTGAAATGTTACATTTCACATAATCGCAAGCCAATGATTGTTTTTCTGTTCTAAGCTATTTACAAAGAATATTTTTTTCTCTATCTCAAGGTCTTTTCAATTTCAGTACTGTTGAACAGGGGCAACGGGTTTTTGTGAAGACGTCTGATATCCAAAGCGACCGAGAATGTCTGGGGAAATGTGGATCGCCGCCCCAGATATTGACAATTTCACATTGACTGGAATTGTGGAAAGTTATGGACTCCTTTAAAAAGTTATATCAGGCAAGCTGAGTTAATAAATATGAGCATAATTTTCAATATCTACAAATCCCCTCTTAAAAACCGTTTTTAGAGATTTTTAAATGCAAATCTTAATTAAATTAAATGTATTTGATTGATTCATTCGTCATTATAACAGAAATGCTTTTTTCAATGGTTTGGTAATACCACATGTAATGCCACAACAAAATTAGACATAAGAAATGAGTGTACAAAGACAATTACACATATTGTGATAAAAATACAAACAAAATATTCATCAACGAAATAATACAGGAAAAAAAGAAATAAATTTAATTTAGTCATCTTAACGCCCTCCTACTATGTGTGAATGAACCAAAAATGTTTTTGGTTCATATCACAGGCCCACCCCCACACACACGTACACACACGCTCACACACACACATACGCACATACTATCGCCTCACGTTAGAACTAAAATGTACAATACAATTTATATACAATCGTTTGTTTCTGTGTTTTTTTAACCAAGAATACGTTTGACGAATAATTTAGGATTTATTTTCTATTTCTATAGAGACACTGGTAACATCACTCTATCGTTTACAAAATATTGTTGTTGGAATACTCACCTTCATTTTTAATGACGACTGATGTTTGAATGTTATCAAAAGATGAGTTGCTAGCCACCTTGCAGACGAGCACGATATCTTCATCATCTGCATATATTGGTGAAAAGTGTATTGTCCGTGTAGGCACGAGAAGACGGGTATCATGTTCATCATTGGTATTTTTTTGAGATTCAACATAAGCATTTAACCCGTTTGGAATTTCCCACTCCAAATGGACGGATGGTTTCACCGATGCATCGGTTTTACAGATTAGTGTCTTGTTTTCCCCTTCCGCAACCGTGAGTGATCCTTGATTCTGTAGAAATGTTCCGTCTACTTTTTCGACCAGGATCAACCCCTTCGGTGGAACTTGAAATTAATGTAAAAGAAGGTAAACGACTGCCATTAGAGTGTCATTTAATAAAGAGTGAAAATTCAAAGATGTGATTAATTCATAGAAATGTTGTAAGCCTTAACTTAGAGAATAGTTTTATTACAACACTGACAAATAATAGCTTTACAAATGAAATTTAACTTCTCTCCTCCCTTTGCTTCATAAGATAAATATCAATGATATCTCCTTTTTGGGACCTATTCCACCTTTAGAATCACAGTTGTAGTATCATTTGTTAGACAATATAACATGCACTATTTTCTTTGTTTAAGTCTGGGACTTTGGAATCCTCTTTTTAAAAAATAACACGATCAATGACTTGATGTTTTTATCGAAATTACTTTACATTTTCATATGACTTTTCTGGATTACTCTAAAAGATGTTTGGAATTGCACACGGTAAATAGCGAGAACAATATGGTTGCTTTATTGTTTAAGGAGGAAATCGTTAGTTTGAAAATAATCTGTAAAAATAAATACCATTTACTGTCAGGTTGATTTTTACAAGTCTGTATGTCGCTTGGAGAAAGCATAATGGTATCATATTCATCTTCATGAACCAACGAAACGTTCCGAATTGTCACGGTGCTGCTAATAAACTCATCGTTTCTTACAAGTGTGTGAATTGTAGTATTCGTTTCACATGGAATAGTCATTCTGTTGCAGCGGAATAATATCGTGCCATTACTTTGTGTAGAAGTTATCGACAATATTCCATCGGCTGTAATCGTTCCGAGGCATTGCAAGTTCACGTCTGTTCCAGCAAGTGTTTGCACATCGGTTTCATCTTTAAAGCAAACAGATCACATAATACAAGCCTAACAACTAAATGTTTCTCACTGGTAAATTCATTATGTAATGTTTCATTTTTCATTCGAACAATATTTTCAAATGCGCAAAAGAAATAATTTGTTTGAATTAAACCTGTTGTTGGTTTATCCTGTTCTGGTCTTGAAAAAAATGTTTATATTTATATTCATGACTGATGAGACATTGATAATTGTATTCATGTTTTCCGTTTAAGATTAATTTGTATTCAGACGGAAGTAAACTAATTATATTAGTCGGCCCTTCCCTTAATCACTATTAAATAATGATAGCCATTAGCAGTAATGGCTTTGCGTCAGTAGGTCCTCGGAGGGGAAGAATAACTTATTACCATGACCCTCGATCTGTCCTTTCCTCCTGTTATTACTGATTAGAGGCGTTCGGGTTTACCACTTCAAACACCGAAATAACCCCGAATTTCGTTACAGAGAGTGCATTGAGTTCTCAACGTGCAAAAGTTATGAATCTCTTCTAAACATACTTAACTGTGCAACCATTTGAATATTCTATCCCAGTGACGGGATGTTTTCAACGTCTATTGAACAAAGGAGGGGCAAGTTAGATGAGAACTAACCTAAAAAGAGTGAGTAATGATAAAAATGATAATGAGATATACCTCTTTGTGTTCTGAATTATTGGTGGTCATTATCGATAACATGTATTATCTTTAAGCAGGATTTGACAATATTTAAACTTCTCAGTTAGTCAATATATTACAATCTAATAGCCCCCATACGTGAATACAACGAATTGCAGTGCCACACTTATATGTATATAAGTGGAGGGGGGTGGGGAAATTGCAATAAGGCCCCCATATTCCTTCCGCGAACACACGAATAACTATATTGGAGTAATATTCTTGACTATGTTATTAGAAACAAAAGTATTTTGAGAGTATGTTTACCCCACCCCCTAACAGGCGTTATGTTAAATACTTAACAGACAAGTGGACATATCAAAATCTCAATTTTACTTTCAGTTCACAATAAGGTCCCTAAAATTATCACATTAGTTCTATAAAGTGATACTAATCATTTGGTTACGCAAAGGAGTTTCGTGATAGCTACTAATTAGCAATTTACTCGTCAAACGCCTACCCTGGACTTCATAAGTGAATTCAAGTGTAAGTAAAACAAAATATTAAAAAAACATAATTCTAAAATTAGATTGACTTCCTCATTTCAATCTTCCATACAGTACACTATTGAATAACGCCTTTTCAAGCTACTCGATACTGTACATGGATTATTGTATTCATCTTTTGATATATACATCGTACTATAATGTCTATTAAATAAATTTAACATGAAATTGCAATGACGTATCATGTACCGCTTTCTGGTTTTATCATATCTTTGCAATAAGCACATATTATCACATTTTTAAAAGTATATCGGATCTGTGAAATAGACTTGCTTTTTAATATCTAAGATATTTTAGATGAATGCAATATTCCTTTTTATCTCATTATAATTGCTTAAGCTTAAAAATAAATTGAAAGAAATGTAATCAATTTCGTCGTTATTGGTTATGATTTGTTTTACAATGCTTAAATATTATCAAATCCAGAGAAGAGTGTAAGAAAACACGACATCCAAATTTACACACACAACCAACAAAAAATCCTACACTTTTTTAAATGCATTATCACTTTACACTAATACTGTTTCCTTCATTACTATAATAATTTAAATTTCAGTGTGTTTTGTAATTAATCGCAGATAAAGGATGCGAAAAATAGAAATATTTAACACAAACTAAACTCAAATTGTTTCAATCCATAATCATTGTATACGATTAAAGACATTTTTAGATGCAGAGAAAGGAACAGCAGTAAAATGTCTACTTTCAATTTTCTTGTTAAATCTATTCAATCTATCGTTGAAAAAGTTTTCTTGAAACATATCACCGTGGGCACCAGTGTTATCTTGAATAACGTTTCGAATATTTATAATATATTCCTAAAATATGTACAATCTTTGTTTATCACATACAATGTCCTCAATCCTTAGAAAGCATGTACAAAGAAACATTTAACTATGCAGCAGACTAAATACACAGGACATTATAAGCCGGACAAATAATACACATCATTAAAAGTTTAGAGAAACCATGAAAAACATACAATGAAAAAAAATACAAAGAAAGGAGAGGGGAATGAACAATGTGATTAAGACACAACAATTAAATAGTGTTCCTTACAGGAAAAGGCTAGGGAACACATTCAAAATAATAAAGACTCTGCAAGTAAACTTCGTTTAACAAATGAAAACTTCAATTTCCATTCTTTAGAGGTGCGTTATAAACACATCATCAAGGCCACCAGTGTGATCCTGAACAATATTTGGAAAAACAATTCTATGTTCACAATAAGTTGACGTACCCTCGGTATTAACATTTTGATTTCAGAAGGCAAATATCGTTGATATCTCAAATTTTGGTCACTTTGCAACTAATTCTTACAAATTTTGCATTCCTTTCGTATTCTTGGTTTCCTTTATTGAAAAGGCTACATTTTGTTCCAATCCACCATACAACACAGAGCTATGTGCAAATCCACTATTCGCTACACACAAATACAAAACGCAAGCTCGCTCGCACATTTAGACGCACACACACACATGAGCGCCCACACACACAATTTATATATATACACTCATACAATGCACTTACAAACTCATACACAAATATCGTTTAAACACGTTTTCATTTTAAGATTTACCTTAAGGTTTTTTTGGAGGCCGCCATCCAAGTCAAACATCGCTTTAAAGCGGTCTCCTGCACTGTTTTAACAGATAGTTTGGATAATACTGTACATTTGTAAAACATTTTTACATTAATTTAATATTGTTTTGATATGTTGTATACCTCATGTTTATATGTTCTTTTGTATTCAGTAATTATATTTGGAAACATGCAGAAATAAAATAAAATAAAATAAAAACATAATTAGGCTCTTTCTTCAGATTGGAGTGTGCCTTTAATTGATTGCCGAAGAGAGTGGGGCTAACGTAAAGCACAGTATCACCATGATCGTCAACTGAGATGGTGGGATTGGTAACATTTTGGAACTGCATGAACTGCATTTCTGAGGTATGATTGGTGGGAGTTAAAGGCTCAAGGACTGTTAACCTAAAGAGAAATATACAGCACGATAATGTGAACAAGATGAAGATTGCTCGGATTATTCTTATCATCCTTTCAAATCAGTAAAAACAAAAATAGAAACGAATGAACATTAAATGCATTAAACATAATACACATAAATAATAGAAACGATCAAACACTGTGAAAGAAATCAACTAATGGAATGTCTAGATTTATTCATCTGTATGAACAGATTTTAGAAATGTCCCAAATTGGGCTTAATTATACGAACATTTTGTTTTTTGTTCAGAAAAAAAAAATATATGAATGTCTAAAGGTTATCGATGAGATTAGTTCACTTTATCACTGCTTGTTGATGTTTGATTGTTGGTGTGAAATTTATTTAATATAGAAGATACAGTAATTAGATAAAGTCGTGTATTTGGCGGAATTTGAATAGATTAAAAGTACGAAGGGTCAGTTACCGACCACATAAGTTTGAATCACTTCCATTAAAAGTCGTTTTATTGAATAAACAGAAATTCAATTTGGGACTGTACTTGTCGACTGTGATGAAGTACATTGGCTCATGTGCAAAATATAATTACGGTGGCTATCTTCTTCTATATATTTTATTTTTTCATTCGAACTATTTTTTAATAACATGTACCTGTATGTATTGTTTTCTATATTACGGTGTTATTACAATGCTCACCTTCATTTTTGATAAGAACTGATGTATGAATATAATCAACAAATGAGTTGATAGCCACCTAGCCACCTTGCAGACAAGCACAATATATTCCTCATCTGCATAAATTGGTGTAAAATTTAATGCCCGTGTATATGGCGGGCTTAACGTGCCATAAATATGAAAAATATATACAACTATACATCCATCGAGTAGACGTAGCGTTTCAGCCAATGAGAACGCAGGAAACTAAACAACTATACAACTACACAACCATACGACTAAACGGATATGCATCCATCGAACACATGTGTAGTTTCCAGCGTGCGGGCCAAAGTGCCATAATTCTGTCACAACTGTATGACTATACAACTATACATCTATACGTCTATACAGCCATCGAATGGACGTATAGTTTTAACCAATTAGAACACGGGAAACTGTATGTTTTTACAAAATGTTATAGTTGTAAAAGAAGTAGAGCCGGGCGTCTTTGGCAGCAATGAGCACATGTTACGATCTGCCTGCGAACAACGACAACCCATTAGGCCTACCACATGGATACTGAAAGTTCTTGCTACCGTAATATGTGTCCCCTTCAAGCAGCTGGACGTGCAGTAGTAAAACCCCTGATCACGTGATTCTCTGCTGCTCAGAGACACTACCGCACGCGCAGTAGTTAAACACCCTGATCAGGGGATTCTCTGCTGCTCAGAGAGAAACCACTGCACGTGCAGTAGTTACAATCCCTTATCAGGAGGTTTCTCTATGCACGAGCAGAGAGAAAATACTGCAAGTGCAGACTGACACCCCGAATCAGGTTTTTGTTCTGTTGCTCGTGCAGAGTTAAAACTCATGATAACAGTTTTGGGGGTTTGTGCTACACTTCGCTAAACTATACGTCCGTTCGATGGATGTATAGTCGTATAGTCGTTAAGTTGTATAGTTGTATAATAGTATAGTTATGGCACTTCGGCACACACGCTGGTAACTATACATGCGTTCGAAAGATGCATAGCCGTAAAGTCGTATAGTAGTAAACATGTAGTTGTATAGTCGTATAGTTTCCTGCGTTCTGATTGATTACAAAATTTATCCTTTCAAGGATGTATAAATGTTTAGTTATCATGAATATGGCACGTTTAGCCCGCCATTTGTGTTAGGCCTTGCAAAGTTTTCTCAAGATCTATCACGATATCCGTGATGGGCCGTGAGGGAAAGGGGATGCTAAGTCCCGGAAGCTTCAAGACGCACTACGGTTCGGCCCGCGGTCTACCAAGGATGCCAGAACGTTCCCTCTCGGACCATCACGTTGTACGAGGTCCCTCACGTTTCTCACGTTCTGATCAAGGTCTGACACTTTTTTCACGTTCTTGCAAGGCTTTCTGAGGAAAAAACGTGGACGGCGCGCAGGAGCACGTTTGTGCCCACGGTATACAAAGAAGGTCTCCCAAGCAATAGCAATCCTCTTCATCTGGCGTCGGTGAACGGCGAGGATCTTCAGGCTGCTCCTGCCCCTCTACTGGTGTTGGTGGCGGTGCAGGACCTGTGGGGGAAGGGAGGGCTTCGTACGTATTGGCTTCTTCGCTTGCATAGCTTGGCCTTCTTTTTTCAAAGCTTGGTTTTCTGTCTCTGTATTGTAGATGCAGTAATGTGTCTTCGATTGCCTAGACTCGAATGAACCCCCCCCCCCCCCCCCCCCCCCCTGTCAGGCCCGGCTTTTATATACTCCCTTCCAGACATGGCGCGCCGTTTCAGACCGTAGTAGAACGCAACGCGCTGTAGCCAGCCGGGCCTTAAACCGTCACACCCCGAGACGCGGCGTGATCGAATGCGACGAAACGGCTACCATTCACCCTATCTTGCCGTGAGAACCATGAAACAACGTAGCAAAATGAGACAAAACGCGCGGCAACCGTGAAGCAACCTACATTAAACTTGCACTAAACGCGACAGGACGTGGCAAAACTTGAAAGGACCATGAGATGCCGGGGAATATACTGGATTCCCGTCCCACTACGGACCGCCTCCAAGTTTAGTTACGGCATATTACGTATTGTCACGTTTTGTTGTGTTAACCCCGTTTTACTACGGCCTACTAGGTTTCTCATTGACCGTGACTGTTATGGCAAATTTGTTTAACAGTTAAAAAATCTCGTCCGACATCCACGACAATCACGGCCTGTCACGCATCGTTGGATTTTGTGACCAGGATCAATCCCTTTGGTGGAACTTTAAATTAATTTAAAAGAAGGGAAACTCCAGCATATAGTTAAGCGTCATTATTTACAGATGCGATCAGTTTAAAGCGACTTTTTGTTTAACTTAAAGAACAATGTTTTTGGAACACTAATACATAATAGGTGAACAAATGTGATTTATTCACTCTCTTCATTCTGCTGCATACATAATATAAATTTTATTCATAATTCCTTGGTGGGACCCATTCCATTTACATGTATATAAGCCAAGTTGTAGTATAATGTTTTATACAAAATATCATGCATCGCTCCTTTTTTGTGTAGAGTCTGGGATTTGTTATTTGTTTGTTCTCTAGAATAGCACGAATAGTTACTTTAAGTTTTCATCGGTATTACTTAAACCCTTTCATACCATTTGTTTAATTACTCTAAAACGTCTTTGGAAGACAAGAGGTTGACAAAGAGGTTGACAAAAATGAAATAATTGCTGTATTTGTTAATGTCGAAATCATCTATTGAATACTGTACTATAAATTACCATTTACTGTCAGGTTGATTTTACAATTCTCCATGTCGCTTAAAGAATACATAGTGATATCATATTCATCTTCACGAACCAACGAAATGTTTCGAATTGTAACGGTGGTGCTGATAAACGTGTCGTTTCTTCCAAGTGTGTGAACTGAAATATTTTCATTACAGGTAGCAGATGCGTCGCAGTAGAATAATATCGTGCCATCACTTCGTCTCCAACTTATCACAGGTATTGTGTCGGTTGTTTCGATCCCGATGCATTTCAAGTCCACGTCCTCACCAGCGATTGTTTCCACATGGGTAACGCCTAAAATTCAAATACATCCACATAATAAAAGCCTAAAAGAATGCTGCAAGTTGCATCTCTTATTTATCAAAGCACATCTTATTCATTTTCAACATAGTCGCTTGTGTAGGGGTGCAGAGGGCCCAGGAGCTTAAAATTAGTAAATGTATCAAATTAGGCCGCATTGCTCCCTTTCATTTTATCCTCTGGGTTCTGGTAAGACAATCGTCTTTAAACGGTTAAAAGATTAATGTGTTTGGCGTTCTGTCCAAGTATATTATGATAAAGAACAATAATAAGCACTTCCAAAGTTCCGATTTTAATAAACATTCTAATTGTCAATGACCTGCTATTAGCATAGGGAAGTCCTTTAACTGAAACTCCTTAAATTTGCGCTCTGAAGATGAGAGAAGTAAAATAGTGACTATTTTTTTCTTAAGAATAATTATCAATTTTTTTTATTTTTTTAAACAAACTTGATCAGTTGCTGAGCTATTTTTTTTTTAAATTATGGTGAATTCCACAATAAATTACTTTGGGCGCGAAAATGTTGTTTACAAAATCTACCTCTTGATCGCTTTTCTGTCATGCTTTATGACTTTATTGTAGTCTTTTCAAACTTTGTTTACCAATCTCAGGTTTAGTACATTGGCCTTGACTATCACGTCGTGAACAAACTAGGATAGACATTATGTATTACAATCATTCATATATTGGTACGATCGTTGTAAATACTGCAACATCAACATTATATACTTCAGTTTATATGGAAGAAATCAATGAGTTATAAAGGCGTGAACAAGACAAATATGTTATGTCATTCTTACCAGGAGAAGAAACTACGAATCCGATAAGAAAGAAACAAAACTGCCACATAATTCTTGTTTGTGTTTACCTCGGTTCACAAACACACAAAGATATAATATTTCAATTAGAGGAGTAAACTGGCGAAAAGTCTACAAGGCATTTATGTGACCAAGATGCAATCGGTTAGAATTATGTTTCCATAGTATTTGTGTGCAGTGCGCAAATTGTATAGAGGTGGCGCTCTCGAACTCAAAACCATAAACATGATCGAAGATTACAGATGATCTTCACTATGCTTCCTTTCCGAAAGATATTCTAATTAATATTTAACTTTTATGATGTAATATTACAGTAGCTATATATTTAAAAATATATCCTTTTAAAGCGTTCTTCCCTGTTTGTTAAGGATAAATGACACATGTTGGATAATGTTTTCTATCTTGCATTTTGTGTTCAGCGCCCGGAGGTTCCCATCCCCTATTTTAGATACGTAGAATACATATGCTTTTTTATCATCAAAATAGTGAACAGAAATATAAGGGAAAAAAGCAAGAACTAAGAAGACATTCACAATTAATTTGTATCCAATATATTAGATATGTCGTTCCACACCCTATCATTTTCATTTCTATCTACATCTTTTAGTGGTACAGTCAATGCTCGACTTACAGCGTGGCATCAGAGTAACGGTTCATTTCATTTGAACAGACAGAAGTTCCTTAGATCGTTGTCAGTCAAGTCTGCCATTTAAATTAATGAAGTGTTTTGGGGAAAACATATAGTATTAAAAAGGCAATGGAAAAAAAAAAGATTTTTGTTTTAGAATAATAAGAATTTAAATTATTCTGAAGTTAAGGGAAAAGAAAAGAGTGGATTCTTCTGACAATAGCAATACAATAATATTTGAGATATCATTAACCCAAATAGTTATTTCTGAATGCAAGTAAAAACATATAAATGCATATGAGTTCCGAGAAAATAAAAAATAACTACGTACAAATATGTCTTTGATCACAAAACACTACAAACGCTTTTTATGTTAAGTGCAACTTATTTTGCTTTCATCATGTATGTATATACACTGAATACGAAATGGAGAACATGTTATTGAAGCAAAAATATTACTTTCTATACAATCCTCTGTAAACTTAATTCTGCATTACATTCATATAATATTCGAAGTTCTTCTTATTTTCATTTAAATAAAATAAAACTAAATATAACTAAATCATCTATATAATTAAAGGGCAACAATTGTGGGATAATATACCTCGTGATATAAAATCTAGTCCATCAATTAACGTTTTTAAAATGAGATATAAATCATTTATAATCCAACAAAATAAACAATGATTAATTCTGTACACGGTCAGGTTTTTTTTTTTTCTTGTTTTTGTTTAACCCTCTATATAGGCATTAGTTTTTTGTGTTTTTGTAATCAACTTTTTAAACAACAATATTATACTGAATTACAGTTTCGGTGGCAGCACCAAAAAAGCATTTGGCTTTTTTTTTAGCTGTCTCCACATTCACATGACATTGTAGTTGTTGTTGTATTCCATTGTATTTTGTTCTCTTTAAGTTGTACGCTATATTTTGTATTTCATTTTTTTTTTTAAAGTTTTATGATGAATGAAATAAAAATCAATTTTAATTCAATTCAACTACAGAGTACAGTGAAAAGAACGTATGTTAAAAAGGCTATTAAAGATAATATGAAACATTCAAAACATGCGAAACATAATGCGAACAATATATAAATTTGCATGATTAGGTAGTAAAACAACTTCATATCGTGATTTATATATCCTCCTTCCTGGCAATAGAATATTTATAACTAAGTTTACGCTTTCTAATTTAGCAAAATATTATGGTAGCCTATATATGCCTGCATTTGAAATTATACCATAGACAAAGGGCTCTACGGGAGCGTTGGTATACATTTATTTTAATATATCAGATATTCCGTTCACTTCACTCCGTGAAAACTGTATCAATAAGACACAAATGAAAGCATTATAAATTTATCTGAATAGTAAGATGAGTTATAATCTATTCTACCATTAGCCCCACTATTTATATGTTAAGTGTATACAATTTAATGAAATAATAATGAGAAACATGGATGCAGCAATTTTCCTCTCAAGGCAGTAATATATAAAATTGTAAGACTTTCTGAAATGTTTTATAACCCCCGACTCTGAGCGCTTAATTAACATTTCAGCATAGCATTTGCTATCATCATTATTAATACGTAAAAGGTGACTGGATGCGCTTAAATTATACATCCATTGTGACAATGTCATTAACCGTAAATAATGGTCTGCGCGATTTTCAAATATTCGGCCCAGTTGTGCAAAAAGAAAATTTGTTTGTGCTCAATCTGTAGGAAGAGCTGGCAGTTCACAGGGGTTTGGAATCAAATGTGACTTCTTCATGACTATATACAGTGTCCATATAGCCAGCGAAGGCTTGGATAGGTGTATCGTTACCCCCATCGAGTGTTGCTGCTCAGTGCCCATATTGTTTTCAAAACTTGGCATTTATGGTAAATGTTTTTTTTTCATTTCGACTGTTATTTCGTTTAAACTTAAAGTTCGTTCTTAATGTTGGCCGCTAAAACGCTTCGAGTGTAGTCCTTCAATACATAAATATTAATTATTCAACAACAAAAATAAATGATTTATTCCGCGTGCTGTATGAAAAACTATTTCCCCCCCAAAAAACGGCGTAGCCTGTTGATGCCATGTTCTCTTAATGAAGTGATGATAGGCTTAACTTATTCAGCTAAAGTAAAATGTTCTCATGAAAGAATTGTTTAGCAATCGATTTGTTCATACATTTGTGTCTATGTATCGTTTACTAAGTTTTTAATCATTTATTGTTGACTCATTCCCAAAGCAACGCAACCGTTTCAGGAACAAAACACATTTCAACTTTCGCAGGCCTTTTTTTTTGTTCACAGCGAGATATTAATAAGCATATAGCTTTAGATATAAAAAAAGGTCATATTCGGGTACTTATAATTTAAAATTAATTATATTATGAGTATAACATTCATCTTAATAAAGTATAACTATAAATTCAACAAAGCCTGGGGTAGTTACTGTAT
>JAVYIG010013044.1:0-49681 GCA_035222895.1 Strongylocentrotus droebachiensis | reverse complement strand
ACCCCCCCCCCCCCCAAAAAAAAAAATCCGGGGACCATTTTTTAAAATCTTATCGCAAGAAAACGCCATTTTCACACACAGATTTTCAAAATTTTCCCTACTGTGGGAGGGGGAACCCCCCTCCCACACCCTCCCCCCTCGCTCGCTCCGCTCGCTTGGACTCGGTCGCTACGCTCCCTCGCATACCACCCCAACCCCCCCTTTATAAAAAGCTGGATCCGCCCCTGCTCTGATTCCTTTAGCTGATTTTATAGGAAAGCGAAACTTCGAGAAAATACAAGTATTGTAGTTGTAGTCTCTCTCGAAGTCGTCACAGCGGATAAGAAGTCACAGTTCGTAGGGAAAAAAAAACTTGTCGGCCGACCGACGGTATACATCTCACCGACTTCAAACTTCTGCATTGATATAGTACACGAGGATCGAGCAAGAATACCGACACAGCTGACCCGACACAGCAACATAATTATTTACCCGTGTCTTTCTTGCTCCCTCGACGAGACGACTCCACCAACAACCCCCTTCTATCTTTTACCTCCCACTCCTCCTCTCTCAGACTCTTACCTCCCCTCTCTCTCCTCTCTTTCTTCCCCCGTTTCTTTTGTTTCCCTTCACTCTTTTTTCTTCTTTTTTCCTTTTCTTTCTTTTTCTTTCTTTCCTCTCCTCCCTCTTTTTCTTTTTTTCTCTTTCTTTCTCCTCTTTTCTTTCCTTTCTTTTCCTTTCTTTCCTTTCTTTTTCCTTTCTTTCTTTTCTTTTTTTCTTTTCTTTCCCTTTCCCTCTCTTTTTTCCCTCTCTTTTTTTTTCCCTCTCTTTTTTTTCCCTCTCTTTTTTTTCCCTCTCTTTTTTTCCTCTCTTTTTATCTTTTTTCCCGACGGCAGCGCAATTTTACCGACAATATCCTGACAGGTGGGGGGGGGGGGGGTGTCGCACCCCCCACACCCCCCCCCCTTTGGCGACGCCCCTGCGCATATGCTCGTACCCTCTTTTTGAAAGCACCCCTATCTGAGGACTGCCTATATTTCCGAACCCCCCTTTCGCGGCTTTTCGCGGGGCTTTTCCTGCCTTGGAGACCCCCCTAAATCAGAAAATGCTCAATGTACCCCCCTAAATTCGGAATAATTTCTCAGGAGTCCAAAGAGATGAGAGAAAAAAAAGAAAAACATCCCCTTTTTAAAGAAATCTCCGGGTGAAAAGTCAAATACACCCCTTTTTTTTACAATTCTCGGGCCGGACTTTGTTGCACGAAAAGTACCCCTTTACCGACATTTTGGCGAAACGCATGCGGTCATTCCGACCTCTGAGTGGGGGGGGGGGGGGGGGGGGGGGGGTGGCGGGAACAATGGCCTCAAGAAATTCAGCAACAAAGAATATTGCTGCAACTTTCGCGCGAAATCCCGTTTTTGCTAACACAAATAAATCCATCTGCACGCCGCCGCAACCATGCAACCTTTAAAGGTCAGAAGTTCACACCCAATATGCAAATGAGATTGATCTTCATGCCTCATTGACATTTTATCGATTATTGGGTCAAAGGTCGTCTGAGGGTTATGCGTGCGCGCTGAGGTTCATTGGACTTTTCCACTAGCCAGACGGGTGTGTCGTAAACATTTAGGTCAAGGTCAGTAACCTTATTCACAATTGTCTTGCAGTTTCCTTCAATATTTTGCCTAGTCGATGGTGGAAACTGTTTTTTCAGTAAAACTTTAGATTTTTTATTGTAAGAATCTGGGTACAAAGCTAATGCTTGCTTTATATTCTCAAAAATCAACTACCTCTCATTGAGACTCACGTACTTCCTTTGGAGAATGCATTCGGCAAGAAGTCCGCGAGGAAAACCCCGCGAACTGACCGATTATCGATTATCAAGTCCATGAATTGTGTGACGTCATGATGAACTGTTTTCACCGAAAAATAGCACGAAGGTAAGCACATTCAGCCACAAAATTTGTCCTTTGAATAATATGATTTTGCAAAGATATTGAGTTATATGATGAAATGTGTGTTAAATGACCTAACTGCAACTGAATGGTTAATTTCTGTCAAGTATTAGTCGTGAAATCGTGCGATGTTTACTCGCTATGTGAGAGTATTTTCGCGACTTCACATGTATTTTGTGCGGTGCTGTCTGATGTGACTTCGGCCAGGTAAATGCGTTGTGTTGTGCTCGTGTGTGCAGCTGCAGTGCTAGTTTAGCAGGGCCCTCCTTCGACCAAGCAGACAGATACATGGCCGACAAATGTTGCATGGTGAAAAATTTAGCCTGTTGAGTATTAGGTAGGCCTATCTATACAAAATATAAAAGTGAACATGCAGGTTGATATCAACAAAATAGATTATTTGTCTGGCATTATGACAAATTCTTATTTTTGTTATGATTCACAATCACTGAATCACATTCACATGATTCACAATTCAGAAGTTCAGAGCTAACTTGTTACCAAGTACGTAGTAGTACCATTGTGTCACGCATTATGCGTGACGTAGTGTCTGAAAACGCTCTCCCGCACGACTCATGCGCGCGATTTCGAAAAAAACGCTTAACGTACGTTATACCCGCGCTCGCGTGCAGAGTCATGAGTACATGTATGTCGATGTCGCGCATAGCTGATCTTTGAACTTTGGCGTCTCTGACACTTGCTTGGTTGGTCGTCCAAATTACTTGTCTGAGTTTTACGAATGCAGAATCTGCACCATTTTTCTTAAAAATTCTAGGCCTAGACTCTAGGACTGCTTTTTTTCTGTGCATCAAAAACATAAGTAGATCTAGCTGATCTTTGAACTTTGGCGTCTCTGACATGACACTTGGTTGGTTGGTCCTCCAAATTACTTGTCTGAGTTTTACGAATGCAGAATCTGCACCATTTTTCCTTAAAAATTCTAGGCCTAGACTCTAGGACTGCTTATTTTCTGTGCATCAAAAACATAAGTAGATCTAGCTGATCTTTGAACTTGGCGTCTCTGACACTTGGTTGGTTGGTCCTCCAAATTACTCGTCTGAGTTTTACGAATGCAGAATCTGCAACCATTCTTCCTAAAAATTCTAGGCCTAGACTCCAGGAGTGCTTATTTTCTGTGCATCAAAAATATAAGTAGATCTAGCTGATCTTTGAACTTGGCGTCTCTGACACTTGGTTGGTCCTCCAAAATACTCGTCTGAGTTTTACGAATGCAGAATCTGCACCATTTTCCTTAAAAATTCTAGGCCTAGACTCTAGGACTTTTTATTTTCTGTGCGTCAAAAAAATAAGTGTCCTATCGCACAGGCTTTGTCTTCGATGGCCAGTAGAGACACACACATGATCGCTCCATTGTGATGTCAGTTTCTGAATTAAAAGAGTAGATTTTGGCCAGTTTCCATGTGGGGAGCTCCATTCATTGACATCATTTTACGAAATCATCATTGGTGATACTAGTAGGGTGTCTGAACGATTTTTCAATTTTCAATTTGGGATCGTTTTTCACCATTTTTGTTTGATATTTGAATAAAAAGTGTAATCAGAATAATACATTTCAAATTTGAAGCTTCACCGATGTTTCAATCAAAAGATACAGCCCCTCCAAAATGCTGGTATATTCATATCATTTTGGTCAAAATCGACGAAAAAGACGTCCACGCAGAGTGATGTTGTTTTGCTAAATTTAGCCAAACAGCTGTATCGCGCGATATGCAAGCGTATGCATATCGTACGCATGCTGCTAAGCCAATGCGCGACTTGCAAGCTTGAGCTACGCTGTCTCCGCGACATGTGCCATTGACTAGTATGGTTAGCGTTCGTCGCACAAAAAACCCGGAAGTGAATGCACGTTATAGTCAATGGCAATGTCTCCGCGATATTGCCATTGACTATAACGTGTATTCACTTCCGGGGTTTATGGTGGGAACGGCCATCCATACTTTCATTCACTATAAGCGCACATGTTACGCGATGTAACCATGGTTTGGACTGAGCGGAGCTCACGCCTCCCTAATTAGCTGATTCCAAAAATGTGGGAAGGGTATTTTTAAACTGTTGGGGCGAGTGATCTCTTGGGGCTAGCGAAAAAATAAGTGCATACATATTTCCTTTACGTCTAGCTGGACATAAGCCCGGGGGGCGCAGCTCAGGAAAGTGGCAAATTTTGGAGCTAGGATGCAAACAACATTTAAATCGCTGTTTTGACCAAGATATTTTTAGAATTTCGGGGGTGCGCCCCTTTGGGGAATATGGAGAAAAACCTGCTCTTTCATATGACACCTCATTTATTGAGTTTCACCTTCAGGATCACAAGCCCCAAAGGTTTGAATTTCAATTTTTTTCATAAAATCATTGACCAATTTTCATGGTCGCGCAATGCACGTAGACTGCATAGGGATGCGTGCAATCTCTATGGGAAGTATTTTAGCACACAACATCGGGTGCGCGATCAGACACCCTAATACTAGGTACAAGTTCGCCGACATCCCATTGAAATGCATGTTAGATATAATACACACATTTGGAATGAAATCGAATGTTGATTAACTTTTGTTTACTTTAAGACGGTTTTGTGAAACGATGCCCATGCCAATTATGCTGGCTCATGCCTCTGGAGAGTCTGGGTTTTTCCTCGGCGCTTGGTGGCAAAGTCTCTATTTTAAAGACTTTACGTAGACCTCTAGCACAATGAAAATGAGTTGGATCTGATATTAATTGCCATGGCAACATTTTATTTTTCAGGGTTTTTCTCATTTTTTTTGGTTGAGATTTTTTTCTTCTTTTTTTTGTAACAAAATGTACTTCAATGGTATTGATAAAAGTGAAAATAATTATGGAACAAATAGTCAAAAAATTGGGTTTCTCTTTCGTAGCCAAAATTAAAAAACCCTGTCCCATACTGTCCATGGTATTTGAATCTATTAACGGACTTAAAATCAAAATGGACGTAGTCGCATAGAGTCTACCTGTTAACAATATCTCAATTTTACAGACATGTGTATCCAAATTTTTTGTTGGGCTTTTCAAATTGAAGTAGATATGCCATGTTTGTTTTGTTTTAATGAATGGCACCTTTGCTCAGCGAAGGTTCTACACTTAGCTCTGTGTTATTAAGATACAGAAGTGTGAACCATATTAAACTTTATGTCATGAAATACCTGCTCTGGTATACCACCTCACCACTTAATGAAGCCTCGATGTTAATGGTATTAGCCGGTAACTTACTTTCAAAATGGATGTTCTCTAAACTTGATGATCCCATTTCCGACGGGAACTAAGTGGTTCCTGGTTTTAGCCTACGGAAATGGGACGATTCAGGAGTTGATGTGTTAATATAATATTTCCTTTTATTTCCTTATGCCAGTGAAGCAAAACTGTTCCCTAGAAGACTGCCGATCATACTGTCATCGTAGGAGATCTGTTTCGTACGGTAACTAGCGAGGACGAAGGTCCCATCATGCAGGAGTTCAGGCATTTTGATCCACAGAAGCTGGAGCTGCTGGAAGCCCGCATCAAAGGCAACCGTTCTCAGCAGCAGCCCATCATGATAGCTGATGATTCTAATCATAGCACCAGCACTTGTAGCCGCGGCTCACCCAGTGATGATTTAGAGGTATGTGTAGGCACTCGTCAAATAACCTAACAGTGCTCCTAAACCAATATAGTCATGGTGAAACTCAGACTCATATTAGGAGAAATTCTGCATCTGCATCTGTCCGTGACGTAAAATCACCAGCATCTGGTTGTTGCGTACGTTGGGTTAGGGTCAAACGCTAAACATGCCTAAATATTGACCAACCTGGTTTGAGTATGGCAAGAACTGCTTTGTAGGGCAAGTACAAAATAAATGAACATATGCTATGGTATGTCCAACTGAAACCAAGTTGGCCAAACTCTGTGTATACATGGCTCTGGTCAAACTTATAATGTAGCTATCTTCTACTGCTCTTCTACTGCCAACAACAATCAACAATCAACAAATGCAGTCCTCCTGTCGGCAAGTAGAGAGCAGCAAACGACCAGATTTATTTAATGCGAAATCTTCTGTGATGGTTTAGTTGATCTTAGGGTAGTCCACAAGGGGTTTATAGATGTAGCAGTGGAAAGTATGAATTTTCCTCTTTAGAGTTTTAAAATTTTGTTTCTGGAGCACCCTGGACCTACGGTAGGAAGTACATACGTTTAGTGTTCCAGGCCTCCAGCGACATTTGCTTCAGGCTCTACTTCATCAAAAATAGGTTTAGGACCTGAGGTTGCAATTCAATATGATATTAAGGTTTGAGTTCTAAGATGTCATATGGGGTTCATTGTTTGAAGTCAAAGAAAATGTGATTGCTCGGAATTCTTGTTTGAATAAGGAATTTATTGGCAAATCATTCATTGAATTAGTATGACAGTGTATGATATTCGTGATTCATACTAAGTTTGTTTCAGAGTCGGTAGAATAGCCCGAAATGAGAAAATAGATCAGTTCACAAAATCGAAGAAAATAATGGTTTCTATGGCTCAGAGGCCTATTAATACTTGGCTATGTTCAGTGCTTTGTAAAAGAGTGTACATGTAGTACAAGTCTGGTGCTACGTCGTCTCGCATACTTTAAATCAACTGCTACAAAATAGTTGTAGGGGAATATATCGATCTTTAACATACATGCATTTCATTTAGGCTTGAGTCGGTACGGTCGATCACACCGGGACCCGACCGTTGCCGTCGGGTCCCGGTTTCGTTTTTTGAGAACCGACGCTCCGAAAAAAAATAACGAAATATGTAAGAAATTGCAGTTTTGCACACCACTAAAATCAATCCACCTTAAAACTTAAGTATTTAATTGTTACCAATCATATTCTAGCTCATCCTAAATCAATCCGAACTGCTGATATAAATATGGGTTGCAAGGCAGTTCGCTGCATGCATGGGGTTGTTGTTGCCAGCTGCTAGCTAGCTACTGTACTGGCCGGGTAATTCAAGTTGAAAGAAACATTAATGTTTGAATAATAAAACGGCTTTCTAAAAAGTACTTCTTTACAAGTACAACATACCGATCGAATACTTTTTAAAAGACAAAATAGATATTTTTTCTTTGATTTTGAACACCGCATGCTTCTTTTAAAAGCTGAAAATTACTTGGTAATAAGAAGTTTCGATACGGATAGCTGTTGCAAGGCAAGTTCAGGCTAGTCTCAGAAAAATGCGCAGTGCCCCTTTGTTAGCTGTAATGCGTGCCAGAACGAACCCAAACAAAGACGTGATCGTAACGAGAAAAAAATCATTAAAAACTACGAGAGCACAATTGGAAAGACAACTACTCAAAATTATCGTAAGCAGATACATAACTTGGAGGAAGAAAAAATAGTTGTCCAAGAAAAGCCACATAAATAGTGATATTTAAGGAGTTACTGTAGGTACAATCATTATCGGAAGGGCCTGCTGCAATATCCGAATTACACGCGTTTAAATTGAACACGAGGCTAAAAACCAAATAACGCCCTCTACGGTAAAAAGCAGGATAACAAAGGATTCGAGTATCTGCAGCAGGCCCCTTGCGATAAAAATGTACACAGTTACTCCTCGATTATCACAATTTCTGTGGCATTTCTTGGGTGATTATTGAATTCTTTGTCCAAGTTATCCATCTGATTATGGTCATTTTGAGCAGTAGTTGTCTTTCCATTTGTGCTCTCGTAGTTTTTAATGACTTTTTTCTCGTTACGATCACGTCTTTGTGTGGGTTCGTTCTGGCACGCATTACAGCTAATTACGAGGAGCACTGCGCATTTTTCCGAGACTAGTCTGAACTTGCCTTGCAACAGCTATCCTTATCGAAACTTCTTGATTACCAAGTAATTTTCAGCTTTTAAAAAAAAGCATGCGATGTTTAAAATAAGAGAAATATTTATATTGTCTTTAAAATATTATATGATCGGTATATTGTACAGAAGAATTTTTTAGAAAGCCGTTTTATTATTCTAACAGTCATATTTTTTGACCAGATTTATTCAACCTGCATAAATCAAAATGGCGGCTCGAATGTTGTTTATATTTCTGCCCCAGTTTTTTTACTCTTAGAGGCATGAAAATGGCACTAAACATCGCCAATCATGGATGAAAATAATGTCAAATGGAAGAATATACCGATCTGAGCCGAGGTATGCATGTGTTGATTTATTTGATTGATAAAAAAGGTCACTTTTAAGGGACATACTGATGATATGCGCTTTTTATAGAGGCAAGTGACAAATCCTGCGAGCTGATTTTCGGGACACCGGGTCCCGATCGGTACAAGGCCGTCGGGACCCGGTTTATGAAAATCCCGACATGACTCAGGCCTAATTTCATTTGACTTGTCCTAAGATTGAAGTATTATTACCTGCAGGTTGTCATTTATTACAACGATTCTGATTTCATTTTTACAGGTCATGCAGGCAGAAACCCCAGAAAAGGAGAGAAAGAAGAGGAAACGAAAAGGACAAGGACAAGATATTGATCCATCGGGTAAAATTGCAATTCTACAATTATCATGATTTATAGAGATGCATGAATATAGTTCTGAATCATCGTACGAGTGTATTTCACAATACATTAATATACTGGAGAAAATTTCAGTGCATGTAAAGATAAAACAAGGACATTTAATAAGTGCACGTGAGTATAATGAGGCCACGTGCTAAAATGTTCTGTGAATTCTGCTATTTATATATGAATGTGAGCTCTACTTATGATTTCACTTTCACTGTGTTTAATGAAAGTATATTGCAAGTGTGAATTCCTTGCAGGACATTTGTATAAGGATCTAATCATCTAAGGGCATACCCTGGTATTGTAAAAGTGAATAATATCCTGAATTAAAATCTTTTGGTGATGTCTTGGTGGATTCATGATGATCATTAACTCTGGCTCGAATTACGGAATGAAAGTAACATATTCAAACTTCAAATGTATCTGTTTTGAGTTCTTTGTGTAATACTTCAGTAACATATATCTTCTAATGTGAAGTGCGAAGTTAGAAATAATTGTTACAATACACTAATTTGTGTTTGTTGTTGTTGTTAGCATAGTTAATGTACCGATAACTACTGGATAAAGATTACATCATATCTATTTCATTTCATTTTCTCCTAATTTTAGGTCCAAAGAAGATTAGTGAATATTTCAAGGTAAGTGATCCAGTGCCAACCCAATGTTCATCAAACAGCTTGCTACCTGGTTAATTAATTTTTGCCATTCGCTTTCCATGGGCAACTTTTTTTTTCTTTTTTTTTCTTTCTGTATGTCATTATTAGATAAACAACTGTTTTTCCATGCTGTCATAGTATTACTAATTGATCTGACATGTCATACTAATCAATGTCAATCGATGTACTTTGAATTTCCAGGCAGCAACATCATTAAGTCCAGGAAGAACCAGTCTTGGAATAGGTATCTTACCCAAGTCACCTCCACCCAGCGCATATCCTAGTGTAAGTTATCTTATCTCTGTCTCCAAGGAATTTTAGCAGCTTTAATAAAAACAATCATAATAGCTACACTCATATTGGGCATGTATCTATTCTAGGAGATGCCCA
Source organism: Strongylocentrotus droebachiensis (assembly GCA_035222895.1). Classification (NCBI taxonomy): domain Eukaryota; kingdom Metazoa; phylum Echinodermata; class Echinoidea; order Camarodonta; family Strongylocentrotidae; genus Strongylocentrotus; species Strongylocentrotus droebachiensis. The sequence goes on along the minus strand of JAVYIG010013044.1, from coordinate 40,167 downwards.
AGGAGCCTAACAAACTAGTATTATCACCCTGGCTTTAGCCCGCCTGCCTCTAGGCACCAAAAGCATTCAAGGAAAAATGTATTCCTACGTGGTACCGATTTACTACCCCTGGATAGAGGGTGGCAGATGTAGATTAATAGCTTGCCAGAGGACCTTTGTGCTGCAGCGGGACTCAAACCGACGATCCTTGTGATCAACAATCCTGTGACGTATCCACTAGAACATGAGTCCTAAGTTTTTGGGTCATGTTTTATAAAACTTGTTATCAATAACAATTTAAAATAACTGCTATAAGCTACTGAAATTGTGGCATCGATTGGCTGAAAAAAAATTTGCCATAGAAATTAAGCATTTGTTATTGATAACCGGTTTTTGAGCAGTCGAGAATACAGTGTCAAACATTTGTGACTTGTTATAATTTTCATGTTGATAATGAGTCAATGACTTGCATATATCTGTATTCATACAATGACAATCGAAAGTCATCATGAGTCATCACGAGTCATCACTTGGCTATAAATTATGGACAAGTTCTCAGATACATTCATATTCCATGGCATTGTTTTATGTTATTTATAAATGTACATTTAGTCCTGTCAGTTTATTGTTAATAAAACCTTTGAAAATTTACCCCGAGTATAGTGGAGATTTTGAAATCAGGGCCATTAACATTCATATAAATGTCATGTTCAAATAATTAGTATTTCCGTTAATTCAATTATTTCAGGAATGACATATAACACGAATGTGCTGTAACTGCCAGCTTAAACAAAATGTTGAGTATCATACTTTCAAGTTGCAGGTACGGTGTATACAATTTAGGATGCACATGCGAATGTCATTTATGAGTCGAGGAACGTACAAGCGTGCAGTAATTCATGTGATTGTTTTATTTACTTTTATTATTTGTATCTACAGCAAATTATGTCTTCACCATGTGGTAACAGCAATGACTACATCTCCCACTCGTCACAATCACCAAAGCCAGCAAGACCAAGGTTTTCAGATAGCAGCTCTATATCAACTCAGGTATACAAGATAAACCGTAACTTAAAGGCCGTCTGTACTCGCTTGGCTAGGAGGGATTCGCCCACCCAGGGTGGTCACTGACAGGTGGCTATCTCATCAATTCGGCTCTCAATTAACATAAGAAAAAGAGGATCATGGGGGACCAATGGTCACCGATTAGGCATTGTTTTCTATATAGAGGGAGCAAGTAGCTACAAGTAGTACAGTGGGGCTTTAAGATATCAGCATTATGAATATGGGTATGAGTTGCCAAGAGGGATAGCCTGTTATATGATATGATTTGCAACATATATATGTAGCGCTCTGATAAAGTCAAAGGCATGTTTGACAAATGAAAGTACTGTAATAATCAATAAATGAATAGTGAGTTTTACCCATGAAAGATCATTGCAAATAGAAGTCAGGATAGGTGGAAAAAAAGGTGAAGCCCCCCACCGCATCATATGCAGCCTGATAGCTGTATTCTTTGTATCTCTACCATGTGAAATGATGTCAGTTATGTCTTTGTAGGAAAAATACAGAGAAAAATGCACATGTAAATATATATCGTATTAAGTTGATGAATTTGCAGGTTTACTTTCAAATGCTCTTTATTATTTCATATTACATAGTGGTCAGTTCCTATTCAAACAGACGGGCTGTATTTTAGTTAATTTGTACGAAAATATTTACATACTTTGTCTTGAAGTGGATAACTAGTGTGGCATTATGTAGTGATTCCATCCTGTGTTATTTTGAATTTGTTTCACGCGTTGCATGGATCATTTTCTTTCAGACTGACATGAGTTTACAAGATTTGGAACTGAAAGAAAGACAACATCAATCCCATATGAGGGTGAAGGAGGAGACGATAGAAACACTTAATAGTGTAAGTAAACGGCACATCACATGTTAAATCTTTCATTCTTATGTTTAAAGATAAAGACCAGTTATGGTCATGCGATTGAATTGTGAAAGAAACGTTGTGGAATCGATCAGAAAAGGTTGATTATCTAGCATATAAGTATTGGTGTGTACCGCAAGGTTCTGGAATCATCAAAATGATAGGGAATTTGGCCTAGTCTTGGTAAAGTTACAAGCACTGTACACAGAAAGATGTGTATGGGACGACACAAACATGTGGCATAAAAATGTGGGCCTCATTTTTAAGCTGTTACTCGTATTATATAGAATATGATGCGTTTGAAGAGCAGTGCTTTTCAGGGAACATTTTCTCTCTGTTGTTCTTTCACACTTGCATAATAACAATGATAACGCTTACAAATTATTTTTCACCTCTCCCCAGAACTCGCCCTTCTCTTTAACTCTTTCATTCTTATGTTTAAAGGGGAATCCAACCTTGATTGCAAACCACTCAAGAAAACAGGAAAATCATAATATAAGATATTAATAAAAAATAATTATATACTCTCCATTCTATATTTTGAGTAGTGTCTCAAGGGTGAAGGTTCTGGAAGACATACGTGATATGTTTGCCTATGACCAAGTTATCCATCACTATGTCACAATCCACTTATAAAATTGCCAAATTGAAATTTGGATAGCTGTAGTAATCTCACATATCAGACATTCTGTTGGTCTAATTTATTTCAAACTTTTGCCACTCTGTTTCTCTGATTTTACAAGAGTTGGATTACCCTTTAAATAAAGATTGAATGCGAGTATTTAGTTCATATTGAGGTGAACAGTTCATTTACCCAATCACCAGGATCATGACCAACAGGCCTTATGCAATGCTCTGCATTTTCACCTACCCCCCCCCCCCCATATTGTAAAGTCTTTACTGTACATTTATTTTATCCAAAGACTCTGAGAGACTAGGGGGTATTTTTTGATGGGACTACGGCTTTGCTGTTTGCAGACTTGTACGCCCATTAATGGTATTTCCACCAAGTCTGGTGTCTGCAAATTAAGACCTTCTGCACATGAAAACTAACAACCATCTCCCTCCTATTGCAGATTTAATTATCAAAACTTTCCATTTTGTTTGTTTGTAATCCTTTCTCCAGACAACTCAGGATTTACAACGGAGGTTAGACAGTGCTCAGAAACTCCTAGATAAGTTCAAGGAACAGTCAAAGAGAAGTACAGAAAAGGTTAAACAGCTGCTTATAGAAAAGGTAAGCAGATTATTTATGAAATAATTTTGAATTTTGAATCTTCTCAATTGAAGATTTTGGTGCTCCAAAAATCAGAATAGAGAGTCATGAACCCAGCAGAAGAACTAATACACGCTTTATCAGACGGTTCTTGCATAATGTATGTACCCTCCATCCATTTCCACAAATCCACCTCATTGGAAACTGTGAGTCTTAACATTTTTGAGTCTCTTGCAGTTGGGACACCAAGTTTCACTGACTGAATTTCTCAACACATTAATTGGTAACTCCCTAAAGTCTGGTGTATCGGACCAATGATCATAAAAGGAGACGAGAGGAGGTGTTTAAACTTGTAGTAATCAAACTTTTTCCTTCATCCACTCCACCACCAGGCCGCAACTGAAAACAAACAAGCACGAACCAAGAGCATGGAGGATCGTCTAAGACTAGGACAGTTCACTACTCAAAGACAAGGGGCCAAATTTGTTGAAACCTGGAACGATGGCTATGCATTCACTGATCTTGTCAAGTAAGCAGTCATAGCTCTCAGTTATGCAGAAGTTCTTGTTGTTTTTCTTAATAATTGATTCTTATTGAGCGCTACTACAGACAAACTGATCAGAGCGCTATTACACCAGAAAAGAAACTTACAAATCATAACAGTCAAACAAGGATAATTGATAATGTAAGTGATGGTTGCATTCTTATGTTTGGTAGTATGTTTCAAAGCCAAACCACAAAATTGTCAGATTTTATATGAGGCATCTTGAGCCATAATTTCCCCCAGTGTTTTACAAGAAATTTAACAGGGTCCCATGTGAAAGTAAGTTGTGATTGATCCAAACTGACGGCAACTCAACTTAATGTTGATACCGATAACAACTCTCTACATAGAAATGGGCTATTGTAACTTCCGTAACTTTGCAATAAATTCAGTAACATTATATAGCAAATACTTTGCAATATAAATTACAGGCTCAGGCCAATCAACAAAATTGTTTACCTGGCAAGAAATTTTCACAAATTTGGAGTTATCGTTTAATCACTTAATCGTTCATTCACAAAAGTGACTTCATAATCTGGAGCACCCTGTCACTTCATAAGTTTAATAATCTGACTTTGCATCTGTATTCCCATACCAGACGCCAGGAGAAAATTGCCAAAGAAAGGGAGGAACTGGACCAGCAAAGAAAGTCCCTCATGAAGAGGAAACCGCCGAATAGTCCCCATCCTAGTTCCAAGTCCAGGCCCAAACAGAACGGTCCTAATGACGAAGGGTTTGCCAAACCTCTACCAGAGTACATGAATCATGCAGAGTTCTATGAGAGAGATGAGATCACAAAATTAAGACAAGCCGCATTTAAGAAGGTATGTTTGTTAGTCATTCTCTAAAACAGGGTTCAACATTAACTTCTTTTGCAGGAGGTCTGTGCAGATGGACTCTCAGTTTAAGTTCTGAGTTGGAGGGTCTGGAGATTAAATTTTGGTGTTATGTTTACTAGGTACCTGTTAGTGAGTGTCGAATATTGCAATGCATTGTGATAGAAACAGGCTTGGAGTAATCCTGAATTGTTTATCATGCTCTATACTGGTGGTTTGGATCAGCAAAATGTCAAGAAACAATCAAAATTATGCTGGAAATGACATTCACTGAAACCATGTGTTCTATTACTCGACTAGCGGTCATGAAGACTCGGTCAATTACTTATTTTTCTTTGCTTATTACACAGCTATGATACATTTTCAACCCTAATGGTTTAGTATTGTATCATTTACTTGTAGTATTTAACAGTTATGTTGGATCCTGTGTTACTTAATTTTCTGTGATCTCTTGGAGTCAAGATTATCTTAGTGACTGATTCACATCTGACACAGGTAGTGTTTTTATTTTTATAATGTGTGAATCAATGGTAAGTGGGCTTCAAAAACATAGCTGCCTGTAGCAAAGATCCGATGCATACTCACTATCTTTGTGCTATAAGATACAGAATGTAAAATAGATGCTGCTTATAAGTATCGCCTTGCATGGTGATGTAGATATATACAGTAGGCATACGGTTGCACCACGTGAAAGGGGGAGGATTGAGGAGTCCTGAAAATGACTGTTGGTATTAAATCTTTCTTGAGCAGTCCTAAAAAAGGACTGTGGTTGTCCTAGAAGGACTGGTGTAATCTTTCTTGAGCTTATAGTTTTAAAGAGAACTATATCGTATGTATGGGTTGTAGTAAGGAGAGGATGGGTGGTAGAATGTAGAAGGTGCTCAACGTTTTGAATAGGTTGACTGTCCGTTGTCAGCAGTGAAATATGTGAAATATTGTTTTCCCAAAAGAAAACTTAAGTGTTCCATGTGAACATGTCTATACCGATTCAACTGCCCTTGGAAGACAATCCTCTCCTACAACTTCTTCCTATATGATTTTCATTCATGCAGGAGGAATCAGATCTACAGGGAGAACTGGAGAAGCTAGAACGAGAACGGAATCTTCACATACGAGAGCTGAAACGTATTCACAACGAGGACCAGTCCACCTTTAAAAACAACAAGGTTCTCAATGATCGCTATCTACTATTAAGACTCCTGGGCAAGGGAGGCTTTAGTGAAGTGTATAAGGTGAGCACTTAGAAATACAATGAAAACAATAATATGAGATGGGTAGAAGAATCCCTGCAACCTGATTGGTCAATTACCTTGTAGATTTTTTACTGGATGCACGCGATATCAACACGAGATATACGATATCGATACCACCGATATCACTTTTTTTTTAATTAACAAAAAAACAAACATTCAAAGTAGGCTTGAGTCGGTACGGTCGATCACACCGGGATCCGACTGTTGCCGTTGGGTCCCGGTTTCGTTTTTTGAGAACCCACGCTCCGAAAAAAATAATGAAATATGTAAGAAGTTGCAGTTTTGCACACCACTAAAATCAATCCACCTTAAAACTTAAGTATTTAATTGTTACCAATCATATTCTAGCTCATCCTGAATCAATCCGAACTGCTGATATAAATATGGGTTGCAAAGCAGTTCGCCCCATGGGGTTGTTGTAATTGCCAGCTGCTAGCTAGCTACTGTACTGGCCGGGTCTCTCGATCGGCAGGATGAATAAATCAGGTTGAAAGAAACATTAATGTTTGAATAATAAAACGGCTTTCTAAAAAGTACTTCTTTACAAAATACCGATCAAATTATTTTTAAAAGACAAAATATATATTTTTTCTTTGATTTTGAACACCGCATGCTTCATTTAAAAGGTGAAAATTACTTGGTAATCACAAGAAGTTTCGATATGGATAGCTGTTGCAAGGCAAGTTCAGGCTAGTCTCAGAAAAATGCGCAGTGCTCCTCGTCGTTAGCTGTAATGCGTGCCAGAACGAACCCAAACAAAGACGTGATCGTAACGAGAAAAAATGGATTAAAAACTACGAGAGCACAATTGGAAAGACAACTACTCAAAATTATCGTAAGCAGATACATAACTTGGAGGAAGAATTCAATAGTTGTCCAAGAAAAGCCACAGAAATATTGATATTTAAGGAGTTACTATAGGTACAATCATTATCGGAATGGGCCTGCTGATATATCTGAATTACACGTGTTTAAATTGAACACGAGGCTAGAAAAACCAAATACCGCCCTCTACGGTAAAAGCAGTATAACAAAGGATTCGAGTATTTGCAGCATGCATGCCCCTTGCGATAAAAATGTACCCAGTTACTTCTCGATTATCACAATTTCTGTGGCATTTCCTGGGCGATTGTTGAATTCTTTGTCCAAGTAATGTATCTGATTATGGTAATTTTGAGCAGTAGTTGTCTTTCCAAATGTGCTCTCGTAGTTTTTAATGATTTCTTGTTACGATCAAGTATATTTGTTTGGGTTCGGTCTGGCATGCATTACAGCTAACAGATGCACTGCGCATTTTTCCGTGACTAGTCTGAACTTGCCTTGCAACAGCTATCCGTATCGAAACTTCTTGTGATTACCAAGTAATTTTCAGCTTTTAAAAAGAAGCATGCAATGTTTAAAATAAGAGATAAATATTTATTTTGTCTTTAAAAAATTATTTGATCGGTATGTTGTAAAGAAGAATTTTTTAGAAAGCCGTTTTATTATTCTAACATTCACATTTTTTGACCCGATTTATTCAACCTGCATGAATCAAAATGGCGGCTCGAATGTTGTCTTTCTATTTTTGCTCCAGTTTTTGTCTCGCCTGCGTAGCAAAAAGCGAGACATAGGCGCCGCTTTTCCGGTGACGGCGACGGCGGCGGTGGCGGCGTCAACATCAAAAACTTAACCTAAGGTTAAGTTTTTGAATTTTTGATATAATTTTGAAAGTATAAGTTCTTAGTCAATGAAACTTGGACTATAGGGTAATCAAGTATCCCCAATCATGTGAGTAGAATTTCAGATCACAAAGTCAAGGTCAAAGGTCATTTAGGTCAACAGACTTGGACTATGTTGTAGCATCATCATCGAAAACTTAACCTAAGGTTAAGTTTTTGAATTTTTGATATAATTTTGAAAGTATAAGTTCTTAGTCAATGAAACTTGGACTATAGGGTTATCAAGTCTTCCCAATCATGTGAGTAGAATTTCAGGTCACTAAGTTAAGGTCAAAGGTCATTTAAGGTCAACAAACTTAGACTTTGTTGTGGCATCAACATCAAGGTTTTTCAAAGTGCTTCTTCTTCATTATTTTTCAACCGATTTTGATTCTGATTGTTTCATATGATAGGGCTAGGAGGGGGATTTAAAATACACAGAATCGTGAAATTCATTATCTATGCTAATTTATGCAAATGTATTCGAAATCACAAAAAAGGCTTCTTCTCCTTCATTTCTCAACCGATTTTGATTTGGTTTGCTTTATATCGTAGAGCTAACTTTGGAACAATAAACTTCTACACAGAATTTTGAGATTTTGCTCCATTGATTATTTATGGTACTTTATGCAAATGAAATGAAATTATGTCCCTTCCAGGGCATCAAATTTTTATTTTTTGACCAGTTCAAAAGTGTACCACATAAAATTTACAATATTTGTTGTTGGGAGATGCGGATGAGCGCTACGTCATTGACGTTCTGGTTTATCATATTGAATTGGGTTATGCAGGCGAGACCGCCGAGAGCGTTTCCCTTGTTTTTACTTTTAGAGGCACGATAATGGCACTAAACATCGCCAATCATGGATGAAAATAATGTCAAATGGAAGAATATACCGATCTGTGCCAAGGTGTGCATGTGTTGATTTATTTGACTGATAAAAAAGGTCACTTTTAAGGGACATACTGATGATATGCGCTTTTTATAGAGGCAAGTGACAAATCCTGCGTGCTGATTTCGGGACACCGGGTCCCGATCGGTGCAAGGCCGTCGGGACCCGGTTTATGAAAATCCGGACATGACTCAGCCCTAATTCAAAGGTACCTTTTGCACACAATTCCTACTGACGCACTCAAACCTGTGCATCATTTGTATACTATAAAACACTGCACCACACCACACCACACCACTCCACAGTAGCGGGATATATATATATATATATATATATATAGTAGTCTTACAGTAATTGAATCTCAATGCTTTACAATACCAAATTGTATGTGACAACCAAAAAAAAATAAAAATGCATACTACACAGACTAACAAAAGGAAAGTCTTCATGGACTTTTGAAAAACAAAGAGATGGTAAAGCTAAAATACGCTCTGAGAGATCGTTCCATATGCATGGTACTGTAGAGAAGGATTTGTCTCTTGTACTGGTACCTTGTAACTGTCCCTTGATGAATACACAGCTTTACAGACGGACTTGGAATATGCACAATTTAACTTTAACCCTTTCTTCAGGGGGGGGGGGGGGGGGGGGGGAGGTTGATATTAGATAGTGCCCCCACCCCCACCCCCCTTCATTAAGCTCAGTCTCAAGTTGAGTCACACTGGCTTTAAATGAGATCTGGTGTTGCCTTGGTAAACTCTTCATTCATATATACTGTGCATAAACCCTTCATTTGCAGTAAAGTTAATCGGTAGAAGACAAGCTTTCACCTCCATGAATATTCTACTATGAAGTGCCAATATTCACTGCATATTTGTGGTTATTTGATGTATTTTAACACATGTGTATTTTTTTTATACAGGGATATGACCTGAAGGACCATAGAGATGTTGCATGTAAGATTCATCAATTAAGCAAGGAATGGAAGGAAGATAAAAAGGCTAATTATATCAAGTGAGTACGAGTTCTGCTGAATTATATAGCTGGGTGTGTTTAGACCATAAGAACAGTTTTAGATAGCTATGACAAACTTTACATGCATACTATTTTAGAAAACAAGACAAACAATGAAATCTTATAATGGTTGAATATTTCACTGTTCCCCTTTTACCCTTCACTCGTAGTATTTTCCCAAGTGCATTTACGAAATTCACTCACCAAGCAGTGAAATGCCCAAGATGTGATATGACATTCATTCCACTGAATTCTAATAGGCCTTTTGAAGTAGAAAGAGATCTTTGTGCTCTGCTATCAGTTTAACAATACATTTGGTGTGATAGTTAGGTTTTTGTATTGTTAAAAAATGTTTTTGTCCAAGCTATGTCTCTGTTTCAAGCATTGATTACATAGATCCTCCCAAAACTGTCTTTTAACTGTTTTAGTACTTCCTGGACTCAGGAACTTCATGTATCAAAACTAGCTTCATGTTAGTCAAATACGCAGTTAGTATAAGTTTGTGTTTTCTACATGTATGTGTGCGGTTTTTGGCAAAGTCTTCATCTTTGCTGGTTGAAACCATCAGTTCAGCATTTGGAGACATGTGTGTATCTTCTGCTTCAGTCAGTTTACTTATTTCAGTAGGCAAATATATGTCTCATGAAATAAATTACAGTTATTAAATTATCCCAGAGATATGTATTTGTATAGCATTAATCAGGCCTGATAATTTCCTGATTTCTTTCTTCTCTTTTTTTCCCCCCAATTTTTTTTCTTTCTTTTTCTCTTCCCGATTTTATCCTGATTTTCCTGATTTTTTCCCTTACTTTCTCTATTCTTCCCTTATTTTCTCTATTCCCTATTTTCCCCCAATTTTCTCATTCAAAAGGGGGTGAATGTTGTTAGATGCCACCCCCCCCCCCCCCCCCCCCCGAATCCTCTTTTTCTTTTTTTACTCAAAGGGGCTGTGGTTGAGGGGAAGAAAAAAAACCTATATTTGTTTGTAGGGCAGGTCCAAGCTATTTGCTTTGTGACGTACGGGACATTCAGAGACTTTAAACAAGAAATAACAACGGATGACATTATTTATATGGCTATATTTTGGTATGAGTCTGTGGCTATTATGGGCTAGTTCATTTGTGGAAAGTTTTAGTTCTGACCAATTCATAAATTAATTTTTAATGTAATTAATGTGCTACGTGACGTACGGGACCAGAGAATTTCTGACTTTTTCAAAAATAAGTTCATCATAAAAGTTCTCTGAATTTATTAAGTTATGAGATTTATGGTAATGATATCTTAATTCATTATGGAATCAAGCATTAATCACAACTATTACCATATTTTTCTGACCTTTCGTTGTTATGTAATATACCAAAACATAAATGTGTGTACAGGTATGTGACGTACGGGACACGTGACGTACGGGACAACTTTTCCCTATGGGAAAATGCATTGAAATGAAGAATTTTCGTCAAAATTTGTTAAATGTGAACAATTTTAACTTAAATCAGTGACAATTAGAGTGTTTTAGAACCCAATTAGATGCTCTGACCATCACTTAATATCCTCTGTGTTAATTTATGGGGTAAATCAATACAAATATTACTTTAACAAAGAAAACAAATTGAATTAATATATTCATACACACTATATTACCATTTTAATTCCATTTACCCATCTATCATGTGCAGTCATGCTTCTTTTCTCATTTCTTTTATCCATTCCATTCAACATTGCAAAATGTTTTTAAATAATAATTAATGAAGAAGATGAACTTGAACTTGAAAACTTTTATTTAAACTTGTTTGAAACACGGGCACACTCGGCATATCATATTTTGTCAAAGAACATTTCTTATGCTCTAAGTGTTTGTGAACAAAGATACATTAAAAATATGAAGTCTTTTCTTCATAGCTTGTTTGAATTACTTGATAGTAATATCATAGAATTTTGAAGGAATTCAAAGATAATGCTGAACATATTGTCTTTTTTAAATCCTTTTATCACAGATTAGAACATGTATATGTTGCTGTCATATACTCAAGAATTTTGATGTACATTAATGTAGCCTACATGTTTGTGAAAGATGGATACAAAAATATAAATCTTGAATGTATTTTGTATTGATTAAAGACATCTTATTAACACCACCAGATATAAGAAATTAAAACCCTAAAGATTTGTGTGACCTTTTCCACAATTCAAAAGATTAAAGCAAAATCAACAAAAATGCATGGGTGTAAAAGTGATACAAATCGTAATTGGGTGAGAGTGTGAAATACTCAAAAAGGCTATCCTTCCTTAAAAGTTATGATTTAGTTTTTAGGAGATCAAAATTCCCAAGCTGGCTCCATAACATGTACAGTGTATGCTGTAATTCTTTACCATCATATATGACATTTAAATAGAATATCAAAAAAACCTCACATGGAGAGCTTGATAGCATACATGTGCTATTCTTACCTGCAGCATCTATGAGTTGTAAAAGCCAGCTTCTGGTGCATCTACTACCATATAATTTCATTAGACTCATTCCAGGAACTAGTACACTATTATGATTTACATATTTAGCATCCTGCCAATGTTGGGGACATCAACTGGCAAAATACCAAAGTTGATAATACCAGGGGTCTGGCTTGAAGACTAATTACATCAAATTCAGTACAAACAAGTAAATTCCTAAAAGGGACCCAGTTGGAATGTCCCTGTATACAACAAGTTTCCAAACACAGTATATATTCTCCTTCTGTTCATTTCCTTTTTCAAATCTTGCATTGGTTTTATATGGGGTTGTCCTGTACGTCACACACTTGTCCCGTACGTCACATTTCTTAATTTGATTATGTAATCAACACAGAATTTTTGTAATTTTTGTTAAACCTATTTTTTGTTAGGTATTCATCTAAATTAGAACTTCCTAGAATATCTTTAAAAAAAAAAAAAAAAATCATAATTAAAATTAAACAAATTATGATCAAATTGTGACGTACGGGACATCACACTTTGGAACCTACCTCATTTGCATAATTAATTAATTTTGAAAGTTTTTATATTTTTTTCCTATTTTCTAGCATGATGGTCTACAATTCCTGAGATATTTAATTTTAAACAAATAATTCAAACGAGATACAAAAATAAAAATGTAATGTCCCGTACGTCACGCTAATTAATAAAAATCGAAGTTCGTGACCTTGGCACTCTTCGTATTTTGATAATTTATAATTTTTTTTATCAGATTCATAAAATTCATAGTTTCAGCTTTAAAATGAGGTATAGTTTGTTAAATATATATAAAGATGAAATTTGACCCCCAGAGGGGACAATAGCTTGGACCTGCCCTGTAGTGCTCACTATCACCCCTGATTAATGACTTAATAACTGACATGTAGATGCATTGCAGGCCCACATTTGAGTTAAATCCAAATTTTTTGAAACTCTGAATGTCATAAAACATAATTGTATAGATGTAAATGTCTAATTCTCTCATTTTTTGTTTGCAGACATGCTTTAAGGGAGTACGAAATCCACAAGAGTTTGGATCATGCGAGGGTTGTCAAGCTATATGATGTCTTCGAGATTGATGCAAATTCGTAAGTAGCTAGTAGTGGAAGCCAATCGTTCATGACAGCAATTGAAGAGCTTGTATACTCTGCAAATAATACGTTCTTGTCGAGAAAAGATAAATAAGATTCACAGACAGGAATAACACCTTTTTCTTTATCAGACTTGAGGGGTGTTTCACATAGATCCTAAGTTGAAGTTGGACTTAACAATTATGGAAAGCCGTTAGCATCTTTGAAAATATATTGTAAAAGTTATTTTAAAAGGCATAAAATGTTGACTCAAATCATTCATATTGTCTATTTTCAAGGAGATTTCATGTTCTTGATATGGAATATGAAAATTGTAAAATACTTGATATTTTACTTGTAAATATATATTTTTTTGAGGCTACAAATGGCTCTCCATAATGTTTAAGTCCAACTTAGAGTTAAGTTCGCGTTAGGATCTTTGTGAAACACCCCCCTGGAAGAGCTCACTTAGATAAAAGCCTATTTTATTATTGCATATAATTCTCATAAACTAATATATACTCTGCTCTGTTCTAGAAAACTCTCTCAGTGAGGGGGTTCCAATAACAGGCCTGATAAAAACCTGATTTACATCGGTTTCCCGATTTATTTTTTATTTTTTCCTGCTTTTTTTTTCTTCCAATTTTTCCCTTATTTTCTCTATTCTTCCCTATTTTTCCCTATTATTTCTCAATTTTTCTTACTCAAAAGGGGTGGAATGTTGTAGATGCCATTTCCCCCCCCCCCCCCCCCCCGAATCCTCTTCTTTTTTCCTTTTTTTTTTACTCAAGGGGGTCGTGGTTGCGAGAGAATCTTTTTTTTTTTTTTTTCTGTTAGTGCTCACTATCACCCCTGCAATAATGAAGTTGTTGTTTCTCTCCTACCACCGTGTTATAGATTCTGCACTGTTTTAGAATTCTGTCCCGGCAATGACCTGGACTTCCACCTGAAGCAGCACAAGCTGATGGTCGAGAGAGAGGCGCGTTGTATCATCATGCAAGTAGTTAGCGCACTCAAGTATCTGAATGAGAGGAAGCCACCCATCATTCACTACGATCTCAAACCAGGTAATAATCTTAATGGCCGTCTGTACTAGTTTGGCTAGGAGGGATTAGACCACCCAGGAAGGTCACAGACAGGTGGCTGTCTTATCAACTCAGCTCTTAATTAACTTAAGAAAAAGAGCATCATGGGGGACCAATGGTCACCGATTAGGCATTGTTTTCTATATAGAGGGAGCAAGTAGCTACAAGTAGTACAGTGGGCCTTTAAAGCTCACATGCAGTTTGGGTAGCTGAGAGAAAATTGGCATGAAACGTATTGAATATAATCTCACATCGTTTTATCTGTATTAAAAAAAATATTAATGATTATAATACAGTCAAACCTGTCTATAGCAACCACCCAAAGGAAACACAAAAAGTCGTCTTTGTAGACAGGTTCCTTTACTACATGTTTCAATGAGAAACCATTTTCAAGGGAAACACAAAATGTGGTCTTTGTAGACAGGTGGTCACTATAGCAGGTTTGACTTTAATATGTCTTGTTTACCAAGGGTAGCCTCACCAGTATTATTACTGTCCTCCCTGAGGGCCCTGCAGTCATTATTACCCTGGCTTTAGCCAAGCCAAGCTAGAAAGGTTTGCTTCTAATAGCCGTCAGTGAATAGAGAGAGAATCATGAATAGCTAATAATCAATTTAGATCATAGGAAGTTTATACGATCATAGGATGGTGACGAGGAAGGTAGACCTGCCAACCAGTACGATTTAGTTGTATTTTGTGCGATTTTTAGAAGCAAATACGACCGTACGATTTTCCTCAATAAAATACGATTTTCCACACACACACACACACAAAAAAAAGCTTTTTTATATGTTTAATTTTCTATTTTCTGTGTGTGCAAAATGCCCATTCTGTACTGTAAAGTATCCTACAAGCATCTCACATCAGCAATTTGGGGATGTTCATTGGTTCATCGCACACAACAGTCGTGACGAAATCATGCATATACAACCAATGATCCATTAAAAAAAATCTTCCTGTATGTAGGAACTGTAAGACGCATTGATCGATCCGCGTAACAGTTCGTGTTTATTTTTAAGAATACAACTTTTTGGATTAAAGAATACAGTTTTTGAACTCCAGAGGTTGGCAGGTCTGAGGAAGGGAAGAGGATGATATTGAAAGTGATTATTACGCTGATGATAACTATGATATTAATGGCTTAGATGACTTTGATGACAACGACAATGATGATGATGTCCTGGTGGTGGGGATTCATTATATTATGAATGATGATGGTGGTGATTTTGCTATCTTCTAGGTAATATTTGACTACCGGTACGTCATTGTTCAAAATGTGGTGCCATCAAGCTTACCGACTATAGACATTCCAAGATGATGGTTGATAATTGAAACCGTATTGCTTTTTATCTTCCAGTCAATATTCTACTTTGTCATGGTTCAACATGCGGTGCCATTAAGTTAACCAAATTTGAACTTACAAAGATGATGGTTGATCATTGAAACCAATATTGCTTTTTATCTTCCAGGCAATATTCTACTATGTCATGGTTCAACATGCGGTGCCATTAAGCTAACTGACTTTGGACTTTCCAAGGTGATGGACGATGAGCATTTCAACTCACAGGAAGGGGGTATGGACCTGACCTCGCAAGGTGCAGGAACATACTGGTAAGCCAACAACCCGTCCCTCAGTTAGGACGTTAAATGAAGGCCCCGTGTACAGGAGAGTCACCACCTTTGCACGTTAAGAACCCATTGCACTATTCATATAAGAGTAAGGGGCAACCCCGGTCTAGTGGTCCACCTGCACACCCCAGTATAGTACGATAATACTCTGTAAAGAGGTATGTGCTCTAATTGGAAGAAGAAGAAGAACCCGAAGGCCACTACGCACCTTGTGCCCCAATGGATTTTTTTTTCCAATTCATTTTATTTCCACATATGAATAAAAAGAACAATCACAAAGACAACATATTCATTGAGAGAGAAAATAAAAAGTATAAAACAAACAATTTCAAATATGGTGGGATTTGCAAAGGCCTCAGGCCTATCGATGTCAAATCCCATTACCAAACATTTGATTTGTGTGAATGTGTATGAAGAAAAGAAAAAAAGAACCGCATTCGTAATATTATTTAAAAAGCACAAGAACTAGTTATCTACTGGGATTCAAACTGTAAATGGCATTATAAATCATTTAAAATTAGGTAAAATTAGGTATTGATCAAAACCAATTTTATATTTTCTTCTAGAATGGCAAATGAGGGACAAGATTTGATATCATGCTTAGGGAATTACATAGAATGGGTCCACCATATTGGATGTAGATCTTGAGAACTCATACTTAGGATTTGGCAAACGAAAATCTTCTGATTGTCTAGTGGTGTGAAAAATTAGACATTTTCTTTTTTATGAAGAAATTATTAAAGATAGAAGTTGCAATAGGAGGATTAGATATCATTAAAGGTATAGAACAGTTCTGGTCATGCGATTGCATTGTGAAAGAAACGTTGTGGAATCGATCAGCAAAGGTTGATTGTCTAGCATATCAGTATTGGTGTTTACTGCAAGTTTCTGGAATCATCAAATGATAAGAAATTTGGCCCAGTCTTGGTAAAGTTACAACCACTGTACACAGAAAGATGTATATGGGACTATGCGATATCTATCCAGTCCGGATAGATATAATAATCTACAAAATATATCAATTATTAGGCAGTTTCCCGTATTAGTCAAAATATATTCTTTCACATGATTGGTAATAAGAGCTTCCATTTCATTATTTGAGAGGGGGGCGTTTCCAAAACTGGTCAATACCTTTAATCTATTTTTAGAAAATGTCAATTTTTCCTGATCAAGGTCATGTCGTATGAAGAGTAATATCCTCCACACTTCTGGTTAAACATCTGTACATGTATAAAAAACTCATGTGATTTTATGAAATGGATTACCTGAACGAGGAGGGAAAAAATATACAGATCAAAATCATAGGGTGGATGCGCCCCATTAGAGAAAAACACATGTACTGGAAATTATTTTCATGTCTCACCAGTATTCACACAACTGGCCACATACTGGAAACTGATTTAACTTTTTCTCCAACTAGAAGGCTTCAAGAACCATGTAGTTATATTACTACATAAATAATGATAATGACTACCAATGCTAGATGTATTATGGCCAAGATTCACTATTTTTTAAGTACCTAATTTTATTTTTTATTTGTCTTAAAGTAGTCACAAAACTCAAACAGTTGTAGGTTCCGCAAAAAACAGAAACCACTGGGCTCTGTTCATATAACGTATCATTGATAACAAGTTCCAATAAATGTTATAAGCTACTGAAATCATGGTATTTGATTGGTTAAAAGCAAATATGTCACATAATTTTAGCAGTTGTTATTGATAAGTTTCTTAAATAGGGTCCAGGGGGGTGTTTCACAAAGATCCTAAGTAGAACTTAACTCTAAGTTGGACTTAAAAATTATGGACAGCCATTGGAGTCTTAAAATGAAATATATTCAAAAGCAGAAATTCAAGTATTTTAGACTTTTTATAAATTCCACATCCAGAACATGAAATCTCCTTGATGATAGAAAATATGAATGATTTGAATAAACAATTAATGCCTTTCAAAATAACTTTTACAAAATATTTTCAAAGATGCTAATGGCTTTCCATAATTTTTAAGTCCAACTTAGAGATAAGTTCAACTTAGGATCTTTGTGAAACACCCCCCTGGTCTGCATATTTACTAGCACCCTATCTGCATGTCCATCTCTCTCTCTCATTCTATTATGACAGGTATCTCCCTCCTGAATGCTTTGTAGTTGGTAAAGAACCTCCTAAGATTTCTTCTAAGGTGGACGTCTGGTCAACAGGTATCATCTTCTACCAATGTCTCTATGGAAAAAAGGTAATTGTAGTCTTGTATTTAACCCTTACTGTACTGGGCTATTTTGAGCACCTCGTGACTGGGGGCCTCCCAGGCCCCCCCCCTATGATCTCGGCCGTCGAAAGTCCGATGAACGCGAAAATTTGCATGTTTGTAGATATTTACGTAAGGAACAAGATGGTATAATTAGTTTTTTCCTAATATGCAAATTTTTGTCGTTATAGCCTAATTAATTATGCAAAATGCTAATTTTATGCATTTTACAGAAAACTCTTCATATTTGTCTGAAGACTTGTGAAGAATGTTGAAAATGTATTGAATAAATGTTTCCTTCATCTCAAATTCATGAGGTTACATTATTTTTATGATATTTGAAAATGCATAGGTTAATTTGCATAAATTATGAATACGCATTCATGAATATCAAATCTAGAATTATACAGGGAACTAGAATCATTACAAAAATTGTCAGACTCCACTTTTTGAATGTTAATTGAAACCCATTATTCATATGAAACTTCTTTTCTTACACAAAATAGTTATTTTGATGTAATTAATAATGATAATTTATGCAAATTTGATGCGATTTTCAAATATTTATTTTCTTTTGTATTTTATTGTTTTTTTATTTCTCATTATATCTATTGTTTTATTTCTAATGTATTCTTTTGTTCTGGAATGCATCAAGTTACTTTGAGAAACCTATAAAAGCAATTTGATATCAATTCATAGTATTCACATTTCTGCTTGTACATGAATATATGCAATTATAGCATATTTTTGATGACATGCGCATACTAATTGTTATGTAACACCTTACAGGTATATCCGATTTTGACGAAAATGGTATCAAAATGTGCGTAAGACTTGAGGGGAAAAAGTCATGAAACGACAATTTAGAATTCCAAGCGGTTGCGGCACAATCTCCAAAAATGTCGAGGGGGGGCCTCCCAGGCCCCCCCCCCCCCCCCCCAGTACAGTAAGGGTTAAACTGCGAGCATAGATTTGCAATGGCAAATGTCACACATGACCATGCAGTCTTGTTTGAGAAGGGAAACACTGGAGAAATTCACCATTTTGGAACAACAATGGACTTAAAATTTAGTAATTATTAAAGAGATAATCATCGTGAAATAATACTATCATCTTGGATTGGCGAATAAACTAGGATGAATTATATACCTCACTTAAGTAATCCAGCAATCTGATTGGTCGAAATTGCATTCATAAACTTTAACTGTTCCTGTTAAAACAGTCTCCATGGTTACCCCATAGGTTTACATGTTAAAAAATGGTTTGAGCGATCGAGGATACCGTACGTGTGCGAAGATTTGGTCGGTAATTTCAATACAATTGAATCTCGATCGATCTTACCGACAATTTTATCTTGCATTGTTGACATGAAGACGACAATAAACTTCCAAAAACAAAAAAACAAGATCTGCCAATAGATCTTGATCTAAGTTTGTGCCAATATGCATTGCAAAAGTAAAAGAAGGGCCCGATTAATGGAGCAGCCGCGAATCATCAACACGCGAAGCCGTTTTAAATCCATTTTAATGTATATATTAGAAAAAACTGTTTAGTATGTTAACAGAGCGCGATAGCCGAGCGGATTAAGGCGCTGACTTTAGTTACATCACATTTTGTACGCAAGAGTTCAAATCCCATCTTCGACCAAAGTTTTTTTATTTTTTATTTTTTATTTTTTAGTCTGTATTTTTTTTTGGCATATAAAAGTATTAATGACTGCTTTAATATTCGAGAAATAGTTGTTTTTATACGCTCTCGGGAAGGTTACAATTGGGCTATTGCCCTCGGCATGCCTCGGGGCAATAGCACAATTCTAACCTTCCCTTGAGCGTTTAAAAACAACTATTTCTCTCAAAGCAGTCATTAATACTATACTATTTCCTAGCGTTAAAAGTGAATTAAAAGCCCCCTTTTTGACCTGCACGAGCCAAGTTTTAGATATGTACAAAGTCAATGCAAAATATATTCTGTTGTCCCACATTCAGAAATCGGTGTATCGAATGAGAGAAAATTGACCCAGGCATACCTGTCATGGACGCGACCCATTTTACGAACTAAAATGACTCGGGCGTATAACCCATGAATATTAGTGGATAAATCCTTACAATATCTCTTTCTCTTTCTCTTTCTCATTGTAGCCATTTGGTCACAACCTATCACAAGCCTCTATCTTGGAGCAGAACACAATCCTAAGAGCAACTCAAGTCCAGTTCAGTCCAAAGCCAACGGTCAGCCAGGAAGCAAAGGTCAGTTTAATTGTTGTCTGTCTTCTTAAGAGAACTATCCTAATCAATTATCTTCTGTGTTGCCTGTTGGTCTCACATTTTTAACATTAATGTGGTAACTTTAGAACCATTGAAAAGATTATTTGATCAAGTATATATAACTATACAAGAATGAACCGTTCAGATTTATGGGTTTAGATGTCAAAGGTCAAAGAGTCATACCAGAGTTTTAAGAGAACTATCGTAATCAATTACTTTCTGTGATGATTTTCAGGTTGCCTGTCCATCTATCTGTTAGTATCACGTTTTTAACATTACTGTGATAACTTCAGAACTAGGCCTGAGTCATGTCGGGATTTTCATAAACTGGGTCCCAACGGCCTTGCACCGATCGGGAATCGGTGTCCCGAAATCAGCTCGCAGGATTTGTCACTTGCCTCTACAAAAAAGCGCATATCGTCAGTATGTCCCTTAAAAGTGACCTTTTTTATCAACCAAATAAATCAACACATGCATACCTCGGCTCAGAAAGGTATATTCTTCCATTTGACATTATTTTCATCCATGATTGGCGATGTTGAGTGCCATTATCGTGCCTCTAAAAGTAAAAAAACTGGGGCAAAAATAGAAAGACAACATTCGAGGCGCCATTTTGATTCATGCAGGTTGAATAAATCGGGTCAAAAAATATGAATGTTAGAATAATAAAACTGCTTTCTAAAAATTCTTCTTTACTATATACGGTTCAAATTTTTTTTTAAAGGCAAAATAAATATTTATCTCTTATTTTAAACATCGCATGCTTTTTTTTAAAAGCTGAAAATTACTTGGTAATCACAAGAAGTTATGATACGGATAGCTGTTGCGAAGCAAGTTCAGACTAGTCTTGGAAAAATGCGCAGTGCACCTCGTTAGCTGTAATGCGTGCCAGAACGAACCCAAACAAAGACGTGATCGTAACGAGAAAAAAATCATTAAAAACTACGAGAGCACAATTGGAAAGACAACTACTGCTCAAAATTACCATAATCAGATACATAACTTGGACAAAGAATTCAATAATCGCCCAAGAAATTCCACAGAAATTGTGATAATCGAGGAGTAACTGGGTACATTTTTATCGCAAGGGGCCTGCTGCAAATACTTGAATCCTTTGTTATACTGCTTTTTACCGTAGAGGGCGGTATTTGGTTTCTAGCCTCGTGTTCAATTTAAACACGTGTAATTCGGACATCGCAGTAGGCCCATTCCGATAATGATTGTACCTATAGTAACTCCTTAAATATCACTATTTCTGTGGCTTTTCTTGGACAACTATTGTATTCTTCCTCCAAGTTATGTATCTGCTTACGATAATTTTGAGTAGTTGTCTTTCCAATTGTGCTCTCGTAGTTTTTAATGATTTTTTTCTCATTACGATCACGTCTTTGTTTGGGTTCGTTTGGCACCATTACAGCTAACGAGGTGCACTGCGCATTTTTCCGAGACTAGTCTGAACTTGCCTTGCAACAGCTATCCGTATCGAAACTTCTTGTGATTACCAAGTAATTTTCAGCTTTTAAAAGAAGCATGCAGTGTTCAAAATCTAAGAAAAATATCTATTTTGTCTTTTAAAAATTACTTGATCGGTATGTTGTAAAGAAGTATTTTTTAGAAAGCCGTTTTATTATTCAAACATTAATGTTTCTTTCAACCTGATTTATTAATCCTGCCGAGAGACCCGGCCAGTACAGTAGCTAGATAACAGCTGGCAACAACAACCCCATGGGGCGAACTGCCTTGCAACCCATATTTATATCAGCAGTTCGGATTTATTCAGGATGAGCTAGAATATGATTGGTAACAATTAAATGCTTAAGTTTTAAGGTGGATTGATTTTAGTGGTGTGCAAAACTGCAATTTCTTACATATTTCATTTTTTTCGGAGCGTCGGTTTCCAAAATATGAAACCAGGACCCGATGGCGACGGTCGGGATTCGGTGTGACCGACCGTACCGACTCGGGCCTATTCAGAACCATTGAAGAGATTATTTGATCAAGTATGTTTTACTATACAAGAATGAACCAATGAGATTTAGGGGTTTAGATGTCAAAGGTCAAAGAGTCATACAAGAGTTTTAAGAGAACTATGATCGTAATCAATTACTTTCTGTGATGATTTCCAGGTTGCCTGTCCATCCATCTGTTAGTCTCACGTTTATAACATTACTGGGATAACTTCAGAACCATTGAAGAGATTATTTGATCAAGTATGTTTTACTATACAAGAATGAACCAATGAGATTTAGGGGTTTAAATGTCAAAGGTCAAAGAGTCATAAGAGAGTTCTAACAATCCCAGGAAATACACTGTATCTCAGTGATTAATGCACAACCAAAAACTTTTTTAAATTGTTAAAAGCAGTTTTTCTTAGGAATATCAATTTGCACAAATCATGTTGTGCCATTTCCGAGCAAGAAACTTTGTGAATCTTCATCACTTGCAAGATTCGTGAAATTTTCCATAAAATTTCTGGTTTAACAGTAGGGCCTTATATGTCATAGGCTCAAGAAACATGGTCATTGAAGTTTACCTTTGGTCAAGAATGTGATAAAGATATCCTTGGGGGTGTTTCATAAAGCTGTTCGTAAATTTACGCATGACTTTCACGAACGACTTGAATATGAAGTGCCAGATAGGATGCCAAAAGTTTTTCCTGATGTTTTCACAAAGTGTGACTATATTTCCAATAACCTCAATTATATTATGGCCAAAAATATACTTTGTATTAAAAATGTTTGTTATAATAAAAATGTTAATCTACATCTGCACAGTTCAACTTAAGTTGATGCAGTTAAAAAATGATTGAGCATCCCTTTGGCTTTTCATATATAAGTCGTTCGTAAAGTCATGCGTAACTTTACGAACGGCTTTATGAAACACCCCCCAGGATACAGTTGGGGTTCAAGAGGAAAGATGTCAAAGGAAACATGGTCTTTGATGTATGTAACACTTGCAGGAGCATGTGAAATGTAGTGGAATACAATAGACCAGTTTTTGGTTAGCACATGTTCCAAATGACCCCGAATATCCACAGGTCTTCAGAACATGAAGAGGTCCCACTTTGTACATTTTTAAATAATCACTCCTACAGCGATGGAGGTGCTACTTTTCAAAGAATACTTCCACCTGTGTATCATGGAGTGCACTGCTTGAATAATGATTACATAACTTTCTAGAGCCAGATCCAGTATTTTGCCTACGTTTATTTCACAATTTGGTCTACAATAACCTTTATCTGCTCATGCTCAGACTGCAACTATGAACTGGCTTATTCCAAGGTCTTGCCATAATTTGTGTATTTACCATTTTCTTGTATTAAACTGTCGTTTTCCAGGACTTCATTCGCCGGTGCCTGATGTACCGCAAGGAGGATCGGGCAGACGTGCTAGCTCTGGCCAAGGACCCCTACCTGATGCCTTCCAATAAGAAGAGCTCTGCAGCAGCTGCGGCGCATGCCTCGGCTGCCGTCAGTAGTCCCCAGAGCCACTCAAACATCAGCAATTCAGAGAACTCCACTTAATCTTTAATACCACCCTACCCAGGTTTCACCATGTGTAGTCCCACTTCATGCTATGGCCAGACTGCGATCAATATTTGATCAATATTTGAAGAAATGGTAATTGTGTTAGATATGGATATTCAAACATGTGGAGGGCATTTTCCACTTAAAGGTACAATGTCCCTTTTGCAGCCAACCTCAAATTCTGTAGAACTTTGCAAGAATTATGAATATGTCATGTATGTCCTATCTGTGAAATTTAAACGTTAGCAGTGTCCTCATATTCAAATTATGCAAGGAAACCCGTTTACTTGCTAGACTTCACTGTCAGACACTATTGAGTGACTGACTGGCTTTTTTTCTTCTTTGGTAATAACATACATGAAAAGAGTTGTAAAGGGTACATGAGCATTTGTCTACATCAATAACCCACTTCTTGTGATGGCCAAGATTAAACTGATTGAATCTTTGCGCAGCATAAAACGTATGACCATTCGGTACAATTGTCTGAAAATCAAGACTATTACTTTTGGGCTCTATAGCCCTAAAGTCGATTTGACAACCAATAGTCATTATTTTCCCACTTGAAGACATTTTCAAGCCCCACCTTTTTTAGGGAAGTTATAAATAAGTATTATCTTTCAAATGCAGTTGGAATTTAACTTTTTCATTTTTTTGGCCTGCAAATGGGACATAGTACCTTTAATCTTTAATACCCTATATACCCAGGTTTCACCATGTGTAGTCCCACTTCATGCTATGGTCAGACTACGATCAATATGTGAAGAAATGGCAATCGTGTCAGATATGGAGATTCAAACAAGTGGAGGGCAATTTCAAATGTTCAGTAGCCAAAAATCATAAAATTGGCTCTAACTCTCAAAAAGTATCTGCCACTGTATCAATCAAAAGAGCTTAGCCAGTTCTTCACTTTGAATGCTATGGCAGTTGGAGTGAAGTACATTTAGGCAAAATCTTCTTTACAAATGTTTGTAATCGCCAAGTATTTGGTTCTCATAATTTCACACTAGAATGAGGTCTAGTTGGAGGAAAGGCCAACCTGGGGCCCCTTTCACAAAGCCTTTTTTCAATAACAAAACGACAAAATCAGTGACAAATCTGCTGATTATCAATCACAAGCAAGGATTTCAGTAGCTTATAACAAAGACCGTCATTTGTCACTGATGACAAGTTTTGTGAAATGCCCCCCTGGTTTCAGATTGTGGACCATTGCACAATTTTGCCTGATTTGTTCATTCGACAATTCAGACCCTCCCTTCATTGTTCAGATTTGTCCATGTTCGAATGTCTATATCATATGCTGTTGCAATTTCTTCCAAACCCATATCGCAGTCAGATCGTTCAAGTGAGCATTGGGCTTATAATATATCTAAGTAGTCTTTATATGCCATGTAGTGCACCTCTTCTGCGCTGAATATTCAGAAGCAGAACTTTGACAGGTTGGTGTCTTTTAAAAAGACCAAACTGTATCAAGAGAGCATGTTTGTGGCTATTTAATCATGGTTATGTACCATGCCATGATGTAATAGATATTGAAATAGTAATGGATTTTATAAGTATTAAGAGATGACCTTCACATCGTTCCTAGTTTTCATGTGGGAAGACAGTTTTGAATTGTCACTTTTTGCAAAAGATGTTGATGATGGTGGTATGATGATAATGATGATACCTTCACAAAACGTGTATCTTCAGCATTATGGAAAGAATTAAGGTGAGCCAAGCTGTGGATAGTGGAGTTGTTTATGTAATCCTATGTACTTGTCACAATCAAGGTCCGTATTTGAATTCTTTATTTCATTCTTTGTAGTCAATACATACATGGGTATGTTTATGTACTATCACCCATTTTCAGAGATGGCTAATTTCTTCGCATCTAGGGACACATTCTTTAGATTTAAAAAAATTCTTTACAGTTATTTACATAAAAAAAAAAGATTTCAAACTGATGTAGTTGAGATGCAGTTACAGCTTTCAGACAAGTCACTAAAACATGCAAGTCCTCTTTCATCATTTTAATCAGGGTATTTCCCAAGCAGAAACGCACACAAATCATTTGAAGCCCCCTTCCCCTCAGGTTTCAAGAGACTAAAAAAATAAGACCGCTTGACCATGAGTGCTGTAATTGTCCATTCAAAACTTTTGCTGTAGAGTTCATCTATTTGCTTTTTCTTTTTTATTCGTATGTAGTGTAATAGTTACGAATGTAGATTATGGCATATTTTGTAGCATCCTCTTCCAGCTGTGTGCAGATATTTGACGCCTCCTTACACCATCGACTGACAGTAGACCAATCACACAATTGTTTAACCGCAAATAGCCAAGATGTTATCTGTTTGGAGCTGGCTTGAAAGTCAGTTTGGTAGCATCAATGAGGTGTAAAAGGACACCAGCAAAAGATACATTTATAAATGTTGATTAGAAACAATCAACTGCTTTAACATCATGATTTCTGTCTTTGCAAGCTCTTATTTGTGTAAGCCAACAGGAAAATGTATGAAAACATGCTTTCAGAGTCTGATACTGAGGTGTCCATCCCTAACATGCCAGTAAGGTACCAAGATTTAAATCCCCACTGTGGTTGCTTTTATGTTTTGTTTAGCAACCTAGAAAGAAATCTAGATCCAAACTCTCTCCCCGAATTCCATTGTTACTGATGTGGTAAACAGGGATGCCAATTTTCAGGCAATATCCTGAATTCAGGCCCTGGCGAGTTATTTTCAGACCATAGTTTAGGCTTTTTTGTGTACAATTAGCTCATTCTAGGTGATTTTCAGGCTCACTGATCAATTCTAACTGGCATCCCTGGGTAAAGTACTAATCTCACAACTGAAGAATGGACTATTACTCTGCATAATAAAAGTTGCCAATTAGTGAAATCCCACAACCAGAGCAGGTTTACAAGGTTTTGGAAGGTAGAGGGTTAAATGAGACGTTGTGACGTGCGCCTGTAATCCAGCTAACAATGAAAGTTATAAACTGATTCAGCCGAGGACGCAGGTTCGAAACTGAGTCACGTCTTTCGGATGGTGACGTTAAAAGTCGGTCCCCAGACGTAAATAATCATATCTGATTGATACACATCTGTAAAAACCCAATTACACAACAAACACACACGCCACTTGTGATGTGCCGCTTGAACACAAGTACCTTGCAGAAGAGCATTTGCTATAACAACCAAGCTTTTTATGAAAAGATTGAAAGCAAGTCTATTGTGATCAGTGTGCTGTGAAATTGTTCAAATTGTTATTTCCTATGTTCAATCAATCATGGCAATACAATCATTGTTTATACAGCTGAAATTTCTTATTTGAGATAAATCAAGTCTTGTAAAAATCATAGCCTTCCTTCCTTGCTATTAGCAGCTGTCATAAGTGAAGAAAAAAATCTCCTTATACTGATTAGGAGGGTGGTGGTGGGGGGGGGGGGGGGGGGGGGGTGTGAAGCAGGTAGAATCAAGGTGGAATTTATGATTGGCAGAGTTTATGCAAGCTGTTAGAAGGCAATAGATAGGTTGTGTCATTTTCGTCGCAGAAATTCAATTCTCTCTTTTTTTAGACCGAATGGGTTTCCTTTTGCATTGGCTGAACTAATTTTGTTATTATTTTTCAAAGATTGTGTTGATTTGAAAGAGGAATTGACAGTGGACATTTGCTAGGAAAATTTAGAGAAAAACAACTGCTTGCATGTAGTTAGTGCTTATGTAGTGTGCACATTGAATTTATATATTGCCCTTCATATTGTGGACTCGACTCAAATTTGAATAGGAAGTGCAGATTGTTCATCATGACTTGCGTTAGGTCATATCATTTAGGTGACCTTTCATGTTATATATCAATTTTTGAAATAAAATAAACCATGAGAGCCTGATACATTATCTTATGATGTTGGGCAGTATTGAGGTAATGTTAGAAATCTTGTTACAGCTCGAGTAGTACACCAAGAGAAATAAAAGAACATTTTCCAATCATGGATTTCCTTATTTCATTATGTCACATATACCTGTAGATGTTGCCCTCCATAGCTTTCTTGTAGAAATGTTTTTGTTTAATTCCAGTCTTTTATATCCTTGAATACTAGATTATATCAACCGGAGTGTTGGCTTAGTCAGTAGAGCGTCCGCCTCACAACCGGGAGGTCGTGGGTTCGAACCCCGGCCGCGTCATACCAAAAGACGTTAAAAGATGGGAGTTGTTGCTACCTTGTTTGGCGTTCAACAATAAGGGATAGAGCAACGTCGATCTGGCGCTGCTCAGTGGCTGCCGGGCTCACGATCAATTGGGCAAAAAGAATTTCCGTTTCGGTTTAATAAAAAAATTTGGAGTGGACTATTAGGCTATTATTATTATTATTATTATTATGTAAACCAGTATGTGTTTTCCTAATATAGAACTTTCTCTTTTCTTTAATAAAATTTGATGGAAAATGGAGGGTTCCTGTAAAATAGATCAATCATTCTTACATTTTATCTTTCTTTCTTCCTGTGACCTATAAGCTATTGGGAAAAATTGATTCACTTACATGAAGTTTGCACAATTTTCTTTCTTTTTTCAGTATACTTTTAAGCTGCATATTGATTTTGGGTGTCACATGTTACATGCAATATCATGGCATACATGTACTTCAAGCCTACATTCTGATAAAACCTTAGAGTATAACAACAAAAATCAAGTTGCAGGATGCATTGAATTTTGTAGAAAATATACTTATGATAATCTTTTTGTTTATGATCCATGTTGATAGGTACCTATCGATTGTTTCAATCTCCAAATTCTCTTGCCATGTCTGAAGCAGTTTTTATCAGGGTTTTCTTACCACTATGGTAAGTTATGGATTTACTTGTGAAAGTTAAATGTATGTTGGGAAATTACGCCATGTCTAGTGGATTCTCTGACTTCACAACATGCAGAGGTACCATGTATGGAAATAATTTACATTTGGGATTTTGAGGGGCCTTGCATTGTTACATCACAGGTTGTACGATTGGTGTATTCATATTAAATATGAGTGGATCTATATCAAGAAGATTTGACAAAATGGAGTTCTTTTGCGCCTGCTGAGAGTGGTTAGATATCCATTCTGAAAATGATATCTATAACATGTCATGTAATAAAACCCTGGTTTCATTTGTCAACATGTCCCATTAATATACTTGATGGATATCTTATTAATCCACTACGTAGTATCTGGAGACATAGTTTTATGTGTGTTCATGATTTCAGTTTGTTCTGAAAAGCCCCCAACTTGGACTTGTCACAAGTCGCAGAGAGTAACCGCTGCTACCTGCTAGAAGAATATTTCACAAATTGCCATGTTTTATTTTTTCCTTCATTTTCAATTGTTTTGATTTTCTGTTGTTGTTTTGGTTTTGTTTTGTTTATATGTGCAGCTTTGGATTAGAGATAAAGCAATCTATTAAAAGTGATGTGAAATCGGCATTCAGATTGTGAAGTGGCATTTTTTTGTTTTTAAATAAATAAATTACATATGCCCCCAAGAAATGTATCCAAAGCACATATAAAACAAGAAAATTACTAGATGTAGCATTAACGATCAACTCCATCTTGAAGCACAGGTCGAAGGTCAACTGTTAAGTTTTGTCATTGTGGGCCCAGCTCATATGGCTTTTTTTTCGTAGTTTAGGCATTATTTTTGTAAAAGAATATTTTAAATATAATTAAATTTGTGTAAATACCCTGTATACAGAAAAAGTCACTCTCGCAGTAGATAGATTTAAAGCACGAAGTAAAGAAGAATGCACAAACACTACAAATTGGCTTCCAAATGTTGGGTACAATCAACAATTCAAAATGAATTCTATTTTTAGAAAATGATTTATATAGTGACAATTTAAGTTTGATTTATCTTTTTGTTCCATGCGTATTTCTTCATTTAATTCAGAAATATTACATTAATCAAGGTAAGATGTGCTAATGAAGGAACTGTTCAATGTATTCAAAATATATATCTAAGCATATAATATCCTCTCCTTGTAGAAAAGGATGATCAACAGACGGTAAAACTGAATTGACAAGTTCTACTCTGAAACTGATTGGCCAATTAAAATTGGTTCTTGTGTGCACTGTTATAAAATCAAGCCGTTGTAATCAGCACAAATGAAGTGCTATTTCTGCTTAATACCTGATGCAAATTTAGTTCAGAAGTCTTGCTCTAAATTCTCCCGAGATTTTCTAAGGCATTCAGTCAGCATCAGGAAAATAATGAACCGATTGAAATTTGGAGAACATATATTGTTATTTATGGTGAACATGTGAGAGAAGTTGGCTTTATTTGATTCTTTGGATTTGTAATGTAATTCAATATAAATTATCAGGTTCTTCTTTTTCTGTCTTTTGACAGACAGTCTCTCTTTTTTTTTAAATTTGAAAAATGTTGAATAATTTACAGGGGAAGATGATTTTATTCCTCATAATCATTTTGTATCTGATTAATACATTCATCATTTTGCTGAAAGTCATACACTAATTAATTTGTCATCATTTTGGGCACAGAATGTTGCATAATTATTTATAATCATTTATTAGCATCAGTAATTATGATGGCACCGTTTTAAGATTAAAACTTAATTATCAATCTTCAAACATTCAGATAGTTTGTTGTTCTTCTCAGTAAATCCAACCCCTATTTTCACAACTCTTTGTAATGTAAGCTTCAAGTGTTTGTTTGGGGAATCTCCAAATATTCATCGTAGTGTGCTTTTTTAAATTCTACCCCTAAGGAAAGCAATGGCTTCTAAAAGTTAAATGGTGATATACCCAAGCCAGTTTACATTGCAATTATGATGGAATTGTTTACTCTTAAGCCATGCCAGAAGTATCGGTTGATATTCCTGTATTCTAGACAAGAAGTACATGTGGTTATAAGAGTGTCATTGATCTTACATGCTATGGATGTTAAATATTTTGGACTATTGTATCATAGCCTATTAGATACAGAAAAAAATGTTTGAAAGAAACTTGCAAGTACATATGTGATGATATCCAATATGTATGTGAAACTCTTTTGTTGTATTGTAACATATGTAATAAAACAAATGTATGCATGGTATATATTGATTGTGTACAGATCTCTTTTTTTGGTTTGTCCATATATCATTCTGTGTGCTATATTAAGACAAATTTTGTACAATACAATGACAATGAAATAAGGAATTCTCAGTTGTTTCATGGAATTACAATCTTTATTCAGGAATTTATTAAGCTATAAATAATATTGGTGAGAGACAAGTTCACCAATCAGTAATAGCATCAACAACAAAATCGGTCCCTGTCGAAAAGGTATATACCAGTAATATTTGGGGAACATCTAAAGGCAAAAAGGAAAACTTCTATAAAGTGGAGAGGGGGAGGGAGGGAGGAAGAAAAGAGGGAGAGGGGAGACTAGCAGTCACATTAAAAAAAAGACAAGACAAGACCCACCAGCATCTAGAGAGCAGAGAAACAATTGTTTGACTGACAGATTATACAGACTTGAAAGGAGGGGCAGGGAAAAGGTCTTTTCAGTACAACATCTTGCTTATATGAACGCATACAGAAGAAAAAAGTGTCTACCATGACAGCATATCATTTTTAAGTTTTGAAGATCACTACACCACATATTGGGAACACAAACATCTGATGGGAGAATTTTTTCCAGAAGCACAGGATTTATTTTGAAAGATACACATACTCCCTTGGCTCAAACACTAAATTGAAAGACCTATAGCGAATGCAATTTTTGATCGACGGTCCACGACGTAATTTTTTTATACTAAATTGAATTGTATGGGTTTTCCTGCAATACTGTAAAATTGCTTGAAAAAGTAGACCAGGACTTTAATGTATATTAGCACTGTAAATGATTTATCATGATTTTAAATTTTATAAATAAATCATCCCTTGTACCGGTAGTTTTTAGTTCTTTTACTGTGTAATAAAAATCACTTAATTGCTTCTTCTCTGTTACATGTGTCCAAGTCTCACCACATCAGAAAATCTAAAAGCCAATAAGGGTAAAATGGTTGGTGGTAGAAACTCGGAGGAGCTGAATTATGGTTTTCTATACTTGCACTGTATCCATACACGATACATTGTCAACTGTCTTCCCCTGTTCACTTGTAACCTTCTATCAATAGTATTCTGTTCTTCTACCAGCCCAGCTGAAGTGAACAATTCCCGCAGTTCATCCTGCGTAAAGAAGTAGACTCGGGTCCCGTCCCCACGTACGTAGAAGTTATCCGACAGGCACCTGCCTTTCTTGAAGCGCAACTGCGCCAGATCGTAGCGACCGTAGTCCCTGAAGAGTATCCTACCACCGGGTTTGAGGAGTCTGGTAAGAGTTTGGATCGTCGACAGGAACCGATCGGGGTTGATGGCAGACATCACGAAGATCAGGACGACGAGGTCTAGGCTGTTATCGGGGATTGGAAACGTGGCTGCAGCGTCGCTGACGTCACAGACGAAGGCATGGCAACGGGCTGGGTTGTACTCCGCGTGCTGGCGGACGATGTCAACAGCCACAGAGGAGAAGTCACAGCCGTAGACAAACAAACCAGGGTCTGCATTTGTCTGGAGGATAGGGAAGATGGTGTTGCCCACACCACAGCCAACTTCAAGAATCCTTTTGTGGGCCGACTTTCCTGGGAAATCATCACTTGCTATGTCGGTTTCATCAGTTCCTGATTCACTCTGACTAGTTCTTAATGATGTAGGACCATGTTCACAATCCTCATTGTTCCTCTCCTTTGCTTCTGCCGAGGTGTTTGAACCGCCTGTGGTAAGGCTGTCCATTGTCCTAGACTCTGAAGTTTCTTGAGATGCTCCATCTTGGTGAGTAGCCTCTGCCCCAGCAGTTTCTTGCGATACTCCGCTTTCAGAGCTAGACTCTTTTGCTGATGCTTGGACATTGTCTGACGAGAGCTCAGGGAACTCGGTGAAGAGCCAGTGCCTGTCCTTGAAGAATTTGTGTTGATGCAGAGAGTAGAACTCATTCCAGTACCTGTCAGCATCAGCTTCATACAATTCTGAAAAAAATAATCGAAAGAGCAAAAATACAATGAAAATAAGAATAAAAAGAAAGGTACAGACAAGACTAACACCCAGAAAGAAAAAAAGATGTTGGTACAAAATGTTTTTTTTGTTGATACATCTACCCTATCCAAAGTGACAAATATTTGCTCCGATTTTAAAATTTTATTTTCTCTTTCCAAGTTATATAAATACTGCTCTAATCGATAGAAATGAACTTTACACAGCCTCAATGTGAAAATCTGTTTGGTTTTACAATCTAAAGGATTATCTACGGCACAAGTTCAAATAACAGGATTGGTCAATGAGCTTTACGTTCAGAAAATATATGAGAACAATATTATACAAAACTAGATGGAACTTCAACTGCGCGCAGTCGAAATGATGCCTCCGTCATAGAGCAATTTTACAAACCAAAACAGAAGAAATTTTTCAAATTCAAGTTCAATTGTAATCCATTAACAGGTTCTCAGAATATCGTGATTACAAGCAATTTCTCATGTACATATATGACCCTTTGATCTTTGACCTCATGACCCTAAAATCTACTCAGTACATTGGCTCTGCAAAGATGTCCAGAGTTAAATAGTAATCCATCTGTCAGTTCTAATGAGAATGCGTTCACAAGCTATTTTTGCATACATAATGAGCTGCATGACCTTTGACCTTGACCTCATGACCCCAAAATCTAATCAGTTCATCGGCTCTGCAAGTAACATACATGACCTAAGTTTGGCAGGAATCCATCAATCGGTTCTTTAGATAACGCGATCACAAGCTATTTTTGCATACATAATGAGCCCTGTGACCTTTGACCTTTGACCTTGTGACCCCAAAATCTAATCAGTTCATTGGCTCTGTAAGATACATACATGACCAAAGTTTGGCAGGAATCCATCAATCGGCTCTTCAGATAACGCGATCACGAGCTGTTTTTGCATACATAATGAGCCCTGTGACCTTTGACCTTTGACCTCGTGACCCCAAAATCTAATCAGTTCACCGGCTCTGTAAGATACATACATGACCAAAGTTTGGCAGGAATCCATCAATCGGTTCTTCAGATAACGCGATCACGAGAACGGGACGTACGGACGTACGTACGTACGGACGGACGGACAACCCGAAAACATAATGCCTCCGGCTACTTCGTAACGGAGGCATAACAATTATATATTCTTCAAAGAGTCAAAGGAAGACAAATTAAATTGTGGCAGGAGCATGTGTCATACAACTGCATACCTACCAACATTTGAAAATAAGAATTAGGAATTTTTAGCACGGTATGCCTTCGAAAATAAGTAATCTGTACCCTATACAGGCGTTCGCACATGCAGCGGCAGTGTAACTGGCAATTCGCGGTAAATCTGTACGAAAAAGCGAATACAAATTTGCTGCTCGATCATGCTGCCATTCAACACACGCAATACGTGAACTCTCAAATCGCGGCACATGATGAAACAAGCTTAATTTGGCTTTAGCAACAAACAAAAAACAAAAAACAAATCGGAATAGAATGTTTAGGTAAAAAAAATCCAGACTATTTGGAAGGGTTGGGAACTATGCAACTGCCTATGGAACCACCTTTTTAATCAGCATTACCTTTTTTGTCTGGTTCGACCTGTTGACTGGAATTCTCTCCTACTTTCTTCTTGGCAGCTTCCAGTTGCTCTTGGTCCCATGCCACGTTGTCCCTGCCATACAAGTTCATGAAGAAGAGACATAGAAAAGAAAAAAGCATGAGAGAGGGAAATAAATAAAATATGAGAGAAAGAGCAAGAAATATAGAGCAAATATCAAGTTGTTCAATTTTGCTGATCTACTGGGTGTATTCATTTCAAACACGAAATACAGGTAAAATGCTTTATGTTATAATGTGAAACACACTCATGTCCTCTGGCAATACATTGATCTACATTTGCCACTCTCAACCATGGTGAAGTGAATGAGTACCCAGTAGGAATGCCAAAGCACTTTGACAGGGTAGCTCTGCTAAGGCAGAGGTTATAATAGTACAGCACTTACAAGCATTAGTACTAAGTTCATGCATTATGATTTATCATTTCTTGAAGTTCTAAATGAAGTTTCTCACCATGAATTGTGCTGGAAGACATTGTCGGGATTTTCAAGAAATCTGTTCCCAAATTGAGGTCGCTTGACAGATGCGGCATCATCGTTTGTCACTAGCAACTCCTCCCCAGCAGCAGACATTTTTTTTCCTAGATACATGAAAAATAAATACATGACAATTTTTTAAGGCTTATACTCTATCAAATAGAAAAAAAAATCTGACATTAATGGACCGACCTAACATCATTATATATTGTACCCTTAAGAACTTGGAGAAGTTAACCTGCGACAACTCCACATTTTCAATACTTTCTCTAGACATACATTCTACTCATTTCAGTTTAAAGCACATCATGCTCATGTCATCACAGCTTACTTCGTCAAAACAAAAGTGAACATCCGTTATAATAAGAATGTACAAAGTAGTGAATTTGATAGTAAGATTAAACGAGAACTTACCGTTTGAAGTTTGATCTTTATTTTATGAATATTTAGGAGGAAGTTATTACATGAGATCCCGCCAAGCGCATGCGCAGTCAATATTCAAAGCTACAAATGTGGCTACTCTCAGTAGTAAGGAACAGGGAACTTACACTTAAGTTTGAAGTTTGGGTGGGTGAGGAGGGCATGTAATAACTTCCTCCTAAATATTCATAAAATAAAGATCAAACTTCAAACGGTAAGTTCTCGTTTAATCTTACTATTTTATATCATATTTCGTCATTCGAAATTACATGAGATTTTGAAGCATAGTAGCCACATTTGGAACAACCAACATGTACGGAAAAGTGAACACTGATTATGCAGATTGAATTGAATGCTTCTAACCAATGACTCACCATATTTGACAGTTATTGTAGTCTGTTCATACATGTGGCAAAACATTTCACATACAAGACGTCCATATATAAGACGTCATAATGTTGCAAAAACATTGTTCGTTTCTGTATCTAGTTTATACTAGCCATCTGGTTTCTTAATCCCAGTTCTATTAATTAGACAGCTGGTCTCTTAATGCCAGTTCTATTGAAAAGCCTTCTGATGCAGTTCTTAAAGCAGTGTGCTATCTTGTAAGACTGCCTGGGTAAAGTTTCTCTTGTTTTCAAAAGGTTTCTTGTAGAACTTCCTGAACGTTTTCTCTGAAGACCATCCTGCTCGGGCTAGGATCTGGTCCATTGGAAGTGCTGCCTTGGCAGCTGCTGAAGTTGATGCTGCCCGCGTTGAATGAGCCTTATAAACGTTTGTATCCACACCTGCTCTTTGCAAGCAGGTCTTGATCCAGCGAGATAAGGTTTGAGCGGTTGTTACTCTATTATGAGGTCTGGTGTAACTTACAAAGAACGAGTTCTCATTCCCACGAAGTGGTTCTGTGCGCTGGACATAATGTTTCACATATTTTACAATACACAATCTTCTATCAGGTGGATATGCTTCCAATTTAAACTTAAAATTGGTATTTCCTGCTTTGCTTTGCTTCAAGTGTTCATCCAAATGAAAAACCACAAAGCCCCCTTTCAGGGTCATCTTGTTAGTCTTCAATATATGCAAGGTTTGCACTCTCTGTGCCGATACAAGAGCCATTAGCATACATACTTTGAGTGTTAAATCTCTGAGGTTTAAGGAGTTTACTGGAGACAATTTTCTTAGAAAATTGAGGACTGGACTAATATTCCATATTTCTGTATATCTAGGTAAGACAGGTCTGAGTTGAAAAACACCTCTCATCAGTCTGGTTATAAGTGGGTGAGTACTGATTGTCTGATTACTGTCAACGAGAATCAGAAAAGTGGATAAAGCGCTACGAGCTGTATTGATCACACTGTAGCTAAGGTTCCTGTCATGAAATAAACTGCTAAGGAATTCTAGTACCGTTTCCACCTCGGCTTGGAGGTAACTCGTATTCCTGCTGTGGCAAAATCTTCGCCACTGTGTGATGTAAACTTGGTACTGCTTGCAGGTTGATGCTCTCCATGAAGCTGTAATGATATCCACTGTTCGTCTGCTTAGTCCCCGATTCTCAAAGTGTTGCCGCATAACCTGCAACATAAGAGGTCAATATTAGCATTAAGAGGGTGGGTGGTGTTTAACACAGGAAGGAGTAGCAAATCTTCTTGCCTCTGGATAAACAATGGCTCTCCTTCCATCATGCTAACCAACTGAGGGAACCACGCCTGAGTAGACCAATTAGGGACCAGAAGTAACCCTCTAGCTTTATCCTCTCTGATTTTTTGCAAGCATTTGGGGATCATACAGAACGGTGGGAATGCATAGAATGCAAAAGGTTTCCAATCTAGCATAAATGCGTCAACTGCAAAAGCCCCAGGGTCTGGGTGCCAAGTGACATATTTCTCTACTTGAGCATTTAGTCTTGAGGCGAACAGGTCTATTTCTGGTACACCAAAGTGGGAAACTATTCTATCGAACACTTGTCTGTTTAGTTTCCATTCTGTTCGATCATTAAATTTCCTGGATCTTTCATCTGCTATAGTATTGCGCCGACCAGGTACATGGGCTGCAGAGACCCAAATATTTCGAGAAATGCACCACTGCCAAATTTCTCTTGACATCTTGTCACACATTGCGGACTTGCAACCTCCCATGTGATTTAAATAAGCCACTGCAGTGGTATTATCTATTCTTACCATCACATGAACGTTACGCTTATTCATGCAAAAGGATTTTATCCCCAACCCAGCGGCTAGGGTTTCCAGGAAAATTATTTCATTGTTTCTTGCCCTTTCTGCCTCAAATTCATTCCAACGACCCCCCGTTTGCTTTTGGAGGTCAGTAGCTCCCCATCCAAGGCCACTGGCATCTGTGTGCAATTCTAAGTCAGGTTTTTTCCTAACAATTGGGGAGGAGGCCATAGAAACATTGTTCATCCACCACTTTAACTCCTCTTTTGCCTCAAGGGACAACTTCATCTTTCTGTCAAAATGACCCCTGTTTTGTCTGAGGGCTGCAATTTTGTCCCTTTCCATTGATCTATAGTATAAGGGGCCATACTCAACCGCAGGGAAAGTAGCTATGACCTTCCCAATCACTCGTGCTACCATTCGTATTGATGGGAGGTACGTGCCCATTAATTCACGGCATATATCTTTCACTTCTTGTGCCTTTGTTTGAGGCAATTTAACAATCATACTCTCAGTGTTAAGAATGAAGCCAAGAAAGGCTAGTTCACGTGTTGGGATGAGCACTGATTTTTTAGTGTGAATGAGGAATCCTAATTCTGAGAGGATCTTGGTTGTTGCACTCACACTCTCTTTAAGCTTCTCTTTTGTCTCACCAATAATTATGGTGTCGTCCAAATATCCTATGACTGTATGACCTGCTTGTCGCAGTTCGGCAAAGACTGGCTTCAGCAATTTTGTGAACAGTCTGGGGGCTGTGCTGAGCCCATTAGGTAAGGCTGCAAATTGCCAGCGCTCACCCTGCCACATGAACCTCAAGTATTTTCTACTATTTGGGTCTACTGGAATGGAGTAATAAGCATCTTGGAGGTCGATTGATGCAAGATAACAGTGCGGAGAAATCAAGTGCTTGGCAGTGTGGATGTTATCCATCTTAAAGTGTTGTACGTTCAGACTTTGATTAAGCTCTGATAAGTCTAAAATCATACGAGTACCCCCATCTTTCTTGGGTCTCGTGAAGATGTTTGAGAGGAATTCTCCCTCTTCAAATGAGCAAGGTTCTATTACGTTTTTTGCTTGTAGAGCCAAGATTTCTTTAGTAATCTGATTTATTTCTAAAGGGCTCTTTTTTGTAACCATAGAGGGGCTTATTTCTTGAGGGAACCCCTTTCGAATAATCAAATTCGATCTCATAGCCTCGCACTGCTGATAGCAGAAAAAGATCTGACGTTAATTCACGCCATCTACGATAGAAATATATCAATCGACCACCAACAGGCACATTTGAGATGTATTCTTGTTGTAATGTACATGAAGTAGAAGGAGCATTAATCTTAACATTCTCAAAATATTCATATGTGCTACTTACCTCTTTGGGTAATGGTGTAGCTATTTCCTCCTTGCGGCCTGTGGCCACTGGAAGGATTGGGTTTGTTTCCCCACGCTCATCGTCTGGGTGTGAGGCGGAGCTCTGTAAGGTCTGCCTCGTTGGGTTCGCTGGCCTAAAAAAGGCCTGTTGTAGTTCCCACTTGCGGGCCTGCTACTTGGAAAAGTTTGTGATGTGCCGGTGGCACGGTTCCATCCTTGTCTGTGGTATTGAAAAGTGCTGGACGCTTGCGTCCTGTACGGATGGTACTGGGGGCGGGGTGTACGTTGTCCACGCACCACGCCAGAAGCAGCTTTTTGTTGTTCTGTAAGATCTTTGACTCTCTTTGTTAAGTCATCGCCAAATAAGTACTGACTCACTGGTGTGGCAGGTTTGCATAGATGCGAGTACTTGGCATTTAAGTCTGGCTTAATCTGATCTTTGCGTAAGCAGTTGATTTCAAAGTTTGTGTTACACAGTAATGCCAAAGCATCCTGTTGTGTCTCTGATAGGCTATCGGGGGACAGAGTTTGAATAAAAGCTGTGAGTCCCCTTGTCAAAGGCTTTTGGATTCTTTGCAGTTTCAAATCACGGCTTCTTGTGTGCGAGGATAAGTTTTCCCATATTGCTGCATTCACTTTGGGGCAACACAGTGGAGTACAATTGCTTGGAGGAGGGTATTTCCCTCCAGCTTCCTCCAACACATTTTCCTCTAGCTGGTGGGACATGAGGTACATGGCAGACTTTGCTAAATCATCGTGGATCGCGCCACCTACCCCAGTGGGGATAGCAAATTTCTGAGCCAGGGCAGGAACTTTGTCCTCATTCTCCTGGTCTAAACCTGGTGCAACAGTTTCGTTGACATCACCCTCATCCATGCTGCCAATGTCATATGACGTAGGGCATTGGCCCATGTTTCCAGTGTCAATATGCTCAAAATCATCATCATCATGTTCAACTTCAAGAAATCTCACGTTCGCCGCAGCTGTACATGCTGTCGGTGGTGTATCCCCGGTGGGGCGAGTTGCAGATTGACAAGGCAAAAAATCCACCATTCTCTCCATTAAGGATTCCAATTTGTCAAGTCTTCCTCGTAAATCCGTGAAGTCCTCCTTTTCTTCAGGCTTTTTGCCCTTCTTTTTAGGCCCAGAGTTCTTAGACTCATTCGGGGCAGGCTTTGCCAAGACACTTTTGCGTTTCGTATCGGAGGATTTCACTGCCGATGAGCGCTTTGGCTCAGGCTTCGTAGAGGGGCCCGCGGCAGTTTCGCCCGGTGAAGTTCCGGCTTTAGCCGTGTTCAGCGTTCCGCTGGTTTTCTGCTTGGTGCTGTCGTTGGTGCCTGACGGAGACGCCATCGTGTACGTGGAAATCGGAGCAAAACTTCGATTTTTTATATAAAACAGCACAG